>JAMWET010001203.1:55000-102500 GCA_024036415.1 Prochilodus magdalenae | reverse complement strand
TGCATCATCAACATCATCATCTACTTCTTAAGCGTTCTCGTCCTTCTCTTCTTCTTTGCCCGCTTCCGAAACAGCGCCCTCTGCTGGCTCGGAGTCGTCTGCAGCATCTGTCAATGGCACAAGAAGCACATGCGGTTAGTGTTTCTGAACATGCCCCAATGTAGCTCGATGGATCGTGAAGGACCACCGAATCCAACATATCCCAAGCAATCCCAAATAATTATAAGAATGAAGTGTGAGAGGATCCAGACCCGCTCGGAATGGCTTAATATCTCGACCACTGGATCATGGAATCTCATTAATATCTATAAAGTGAGGTTTCTATGTGAGATATGGACACTCCTTATGGACACCTGTAGGTTCACTTGTGGGTTTAGATGATAAATGAAGTTTCCATATGCCTGTTGTAGACATGGTGACCTCTGGTTCCCATCACCACCACCACCACTCTAAAGTACATCTGAACCATCTCACACCAAACCCACATCAGTGGCTCTACTGGATCATGGAATCTCATGAATATCACTCAAGTGAGGTTTCTATGTGAGGTCTGTTTGGGGACTATCATAGGCTCCTATGTGTAAAGGCATGTGGTACCAAACAACTACAACTATGTATCTAATAAGTTGGTTGCACGTCTGCATCTCACCAAATCCAACTAATCCCAATTGCATTCAATGATCTTGAGGCCTTGGGCTCGGTTTGGGGTTTGGGAGGCAACCAAAAACACTAAAAAATGATGGGTAAACATAACCCTTTGAAGTTGTATTATAATTGTTATCTGTCCATAATATGATCGTGAACATTCTATAAGTTTCAGTTTGGATTCAGGTTCACTAGTAAGCCATTCGACCAAATCACAAGATCACCATGTTTCCCGAAGGTAGTTGAGTAAGAATACAAAAGTTTCCCAAGTCTCCAAAACTGGAATACATAGGCCTCCTAACAACCACCTGGGATACATGGTAGACCACCAACACTGCCTCCATCAGATAAACAGCACATAAAAAGTTTTGATCTTTGAGAGAGATGGAGGAGAACATCAGTCCTCAAACTTCCACAGATCTGAGAACATCCACATCAAAAAAGAAGCTGCTGGTGTTCTCAGAACCATGGTCTGACCACCACAGAGTCTAGAACCTCAACACCACTGAATGTGTTTGGGGTTATTTGGATTCTTCGCTTCCATTAATGGCGTCTACAGTTGTCCAGGGCAGCAATTTCCCAAACTGGCTTTTGGTATATGCATGTATATACTATACACTGTATATATACACCGGTCAAAAGTTTAGAGACGGCTCTTCACAGCAGCTTCTCCTTGTGTTGATCTTAAACCTTTACTGCAGAATAAAGGTGAAGACACCAAACTATAAAACAGCCCTCACGGAATTATCCAGTCCACCTTAAGACCATCCAGGAGGAGGAACCAGCCTTCTTAACCTGCAGTGGAGCTGATAAAAGGTTTATTACTAAGCAGGCTTGGAGCGATTCTATTGGTCGGTCCATCATGAATATTCACTAACCTGAAAGGAGAACTAGAGCTTAGAAGCACATAACTGGGTCCTAATGGCCGCTTGGACTGAAAATGGAATCCACGCAAGACGTTCTCTCAACCACACACCATGTCTATCATCTACCAGAGCCGACTAGTCGTCTAGAGTTTCACTAATGGCGAGGCTCATCCGTCTTTCCGAAGAAGCGGCGATCCCTCAGCGAGCCCAGGTCCCGACACCGTCCTTCATGGCTGCTAAGTGTTCTGGCGGAATCTGAGAGAACATCTGTAAAGCCTAATTGTGGTCAAGTCATGCACTTTAGATTGAATCGAGCCGCCCACATCAGTATGGATCTCGGGGCCAAACCGCCGCACACTTAAAGCACAAACTATAAGATCTAGAAGGAGGAAATCGATCGGGTAATTCAGTTAGACCAAAGCTCATCCTGTTTTCCCTTCAGGAATCATCGGACTTGCAATAACAACTATAGCGAAAAGTCCCTGGCTAATTATCTCCGAGATGGAGCATCGCGCTAATGCAGGCTAGACTCAAGGCTGCGGGACAACGGGAGCACGAGGAGGTCTGCTTTCTTCCCTCCTTCAACCACCAGATTTGTTCTCACACGTCGTGTTTGTTCCGTCATGCTAGCCTGTTCGGTTCGACTGATTGCATCGTCTGATCAAGCTGCTACTATCCTGTTCTCGCAATCAGAACGTGTTAATGAAATGCCCCCCGCTGGATCTTCACAGTCTTTACGGTTTTGAGGTCATCGCCGACGCGCGTTGAAGTTTTAGGGTGATTGATTCGGTGGGGGGCGGGGGTTTATACATCACTGCTGGTCTGCTTTTCTAGCTTTTAGCGTCCACAGTGGACCGCAAGCCCAACGGAAGGAAGGTATGGCTCCGGTATGGCTATATATGGGTATACATGATGAGGGTTCCACGTTTTAACAATGAAACCACCATAGCACTATAGCATGTAGTACCTCCACCAGCACCAACACCAGCTGTGACTGGATTGGGAAGTTTCTGGATGTAGCCACATCAATGTTAAGACACTCTTGCATCCAAGAATTGGGCCAGATTTGGTGGATGCCTTCCCTGGCACAATTCCGGGAAGAATTCCCTGTAGACTGGGATTCTAGCCACCGCTGGTAGACCCGTATGACCGTACCCTTCCATACACCTGCAGAGTCAGCTACCTCCTTCACACTATGGTCTTTGGCCACGCCCACATGCAGTCACTCCTTTTAGCCAATCAGTAACGTCTACTCTGGAGCCATTTTCCACACATGGAACAAGACATTCCCTGCACTGTAGCACCTTATTCCAGTCTATGAATTCCCAATCTACTCACACCCCGCAGGGATTAATAGCCCTATCATTGTGCAGCGCCATCTGCAGGAGCATAAAGTGACTGCCACCTTAAACACACGGTGCATTGCGGTGTTTGAACACCACGCTAGTTGTAGTTTAGGTGTTTAGAGAGAAGGCATGTTCATGCGGGGCGGTGTTAGGTTGATCCAGGTTGGGCAGGGAGATGTGTTTTTAGCGGTTCGCGCTGGAGAACCTATGTTATGGACCCTGCCCTCAAGGTTTCTCCTGAGAACTCACAGTTGTGCCCAGAAGGTCGTTGGTCTGATTTCCTGATTCTACAGCACACCACTAAAGTGTCTTTGTGCAAGGCACGTGACTCCTGACTGCTCCCCTGAGATACTGTACCATAGATAGGGTTGCCCACTACGGGGGGAATGTATGCTTAGTGCCCCCTAGTGTGTGTGTGGTGGTGGTGTTTCACTGGGTTGATGGGTTAAACGTGGAGGACAGATTGGGACGCTAGCCAGAAGGAAAACTCCCAAAAAACCCAAAATTCAAAATGACCCTTTGGGTTCGGGAACCAGCCTTGTGAACAGAGGGTCGGGGGTTCGATTCCCGGGGCCAACAGTAACAACTGAAATGTCCTTGAGTAAGGCACCTAACCCCCAACTGCTCCCCAGGCGTTGTGGAGAGGGCTCCGGGCAAGTGTGCTCACTGCCCCCTAGTGTGTGTGTGGGGGTGGGGGGGTGTTTCACTTTACAGGTGGGCTAAATTCAAGACAAATTCCTCAGCACAACAAAACTGTCAGAAAATGGCTCCAAAAAAAAAAAACGCTCTACTCAGAGAATGATTGGCCTTCCCTGATTAATGAATTCAGGTTTCCTTGATGATTCCAAGATGAACCGACCAATAGAAATGCTCCAATCATGACTCGGAATTAAATCTCTTTACAACTTACTAGGTTTTTGCCTTCTTCTGTAAAGTTACAATTTGGGAGGCCTATTACTGTTTCATTGGACAGTGACAAAATATTTTGGGAATAATCTGAAAATCGGAAAAATATAGAATAATACGGAATATGGAAAAATATGGAATTTTCTTTGGAAAATTGTTAATGTATAAACTATATCTATATTACAACCTTCTCAGAACTACAGTGCAACTCCTCAGACGTCCAGTTTCTAGCATCCCCACCAAAAATTCCGAAAGAGATTCCCTGGAAAGTGGTTTTAATCATGCAGACCGTTTTGGAACTGTCTGTGGAACCGTCCCGGAGCCACCCACCTTTTTTGTCTTGTGTTTGGTTTGCTTCCTCACAATCAGCTGTCTCGCTAGCAGCGGCAGGCACGTCGGCTTGTTTGGCTTCCGCCTTCTCCTCCTCCTCCTTCTTGTCTGCGTTTACATTCTCGGCGGGTTTCTCGGGCTCGGCGGCAGGTGCTTCTCCGGGTTTCTCCGCTTCCTTTGCCTCCTCCTTGGCCTCCTGCTTGGCAGGCGGTTCTGAGGGGGAGGTGGCCGCAGGAGCTCCAGCCTTGCCTTCGTCGGCCGCGGCCGGAGAGTTAGCTGGCGGTTCGGTCACAGGGCTTTTGGCCTTCTCCTCGCCAGCCTCCTCGGCCGGTTTCTCCGCGGTGGGAGAAGAGGCATCCTCCTTCTTCTTCTCCTCCTCGCCTTCTCCCTCCTTGGTCGCCTCTGCGGACGCTTCAGCAGCATCCGCCTCTGCCGCCTCTGGGACGGCCGGACTGTCCTCCTCCTTGTCGTCGTCCTTCATTTTTTTCCGGATTATGTGTCCCCGGAAGCTGGCCTGGATCTTGGTGGCCGCCTTGTGGGCTTTGTCCTCTGGTTTGGTGCCATCCTGTTTGATCTCCTGGTCAGCCTCTTCATTCTTCTCCACCTGGGGGACAAGAATGAAGTTTAAGGTCATGGTGGGGTCAAGAAGCACCAACAAAGGAACCCAACCCAACAAACCCAAACATTGTTGGGTGACCCTAGAACTAGAATATTCTAGAACACTGTGAATGGAGGAACAATCTAGAACAGCATCAATTGGGATTCTAGATTCTATGGAGAATGTTCTAGAACAGTGAAGGGGTAGGACATTTTTGGACAGCATGAATGGGACAAACGAAGAATTTCTGGAAGAGGTGGAGGTTCTATAAGAGTGTGACTTATTGTAGAACAGCTGGAATTCTAGAACTGTGAGATCTATCTAGAGCAAAGTAAATGGAGGCATTCTAGAACATCAGCAAAAACGGGAGAAGATTGCAGACTCTGGAGAACATCAGCAAATTACGTAAATGAGGGAGAACGTTCTGTGGCAGGGTGAATGGGGGATCATTCTTTTTAGACCAGTGTGAATTCTAGAACTGCATTAATTGGAGATCTATCTAGAGCAAAGTAAATGGAGGCATTCTAGAACATTAGCATAAAGGGGAGAAGACTGGAGAACATTGGAGAATACTGTAAATGAGGGAGAACGTTTAGTGGCAGGGTGAATGGGGGATCATTCCAGAATAGTACGAGTACATGGTGAGGTAATCATTCTAGAACAATAAAAAATTGAGTGGATTACATATTCAGGAAGAGGGAAACCGAAAGAACATTCTAGAACAGTGAGAACCGAGAATGTAGAACATGATAAATAAGGGAGAACGTTCTATAAGAGTTCAAAGGGCGTTTCTTTGTAGACCAGTGTGAATTCTAGAACTGCATGAATTGGAGATCTATCTAGAGCAAAGTAAATGGAGGCATTCTAGAACATCAGCATAAACGGGAGAAGACTGGAGAACACTGAAGAGTAATGTAAATGAGGGAGAACGTTTAGTGGCAGGGTGAACAAGGGATCATTCCAGAATAGTGTGAGAACATGGGTTAACATAGGGGGACAGGGGAGATTATTCTAGAACAAGAAATGCGGAGAACACTGTAAATGGGAAAATAACATTTTAGAAGACATCTATATGTGGCATCATTCTAGAACCTTAGGAGTGAGAACATTCTAGAACAGTAGGAACTGAGAATGTGGAACACTGTAAATATGGGAGAACATTCTATAAGAGTTCAAATGGCGTTCATTGTAGCACAGTGTGAATTCTAGGAATGGGCATTTCAGAACAGGGGAGAACCTTGTATGTGGGGGGAACATTCTAGAACAGTGTAAATAAGGCCAGGTGAATGAGGGACTTCAGGATGGTATCAGCAGAACAGTGAGAATAAGACGCCTAATCTAGAACAGTGTGCACTCGGGGATAGCTCTAGAACAGCGAGAGGAGGTAGGGCCACGTCAGTGCACTCTGACTGGCTAGGATTTCTCGGGCAGGTTTGTTGAAGCGGCACTAAACCGGCATTACGGTGTCTCTGTAGTCGCGGCCAAAAACACTGGCTCTCGATAAACACCCAGCAGCTCCAGCGAGGACGCCACGCTGCGCTCTAAACAGCACGCCGGAGCCGCGGACCCTGCAGGAGGCCATGTTCGCCTGACAGACTTTAAGCAGGCAGGGTACCTGCAGCTGTTCGCTATGTGATTAGCGACCACGGATTTGTGTTAGCGGCGCTTTAGTGAAGTGCTATGGTCCGTGTTCACGGGAACTGGCTCTGATAACGGAGCGCTAATGATGTTTAGCAATTCATGCGGTTGAAAAGACTCAGGATATAAACAGAGCTGGGTAAATGTGCTCATAGTCACGGGTTTAACGACAAAACGATACATGGCTGCTTGGGAAAAGATGGAGACCAAAACAGAGGCCTCCATATAAAAAAACTGCACCCAGTAGACTAAACACACTGGAGATACTGGTATTGAAAAGAGAGATGCCCAAGAAGCTACACCACCCAATTTCAATTCTAGGTTTTGATGGTGTGTTGGTAGCATCCTTGGCAGAGAAGAGTTCAAAAGCTGTTTGAGCAATTGGAAGCATTCGAGAGGGGTCACGTCATAGGGCTCCAGGAAGCGGGAGGGCGCCACACCAGTCTTGCGGATACTACCATAGCATGTTGTTGGCGGCAGTGGATAGAAGACAGCACCACCAGCGACATAAAGGATCTGAGAGGCCTACACGAACCATGGAGAGAGAGAAGCAATGGACTGTCTGTCATGCAGACTGACCCGACAGCCTTGATGACAGACATCCAGCGAGCAGTGGTGTCCTCCATGAGTCATCCTGTTAGTGCAGCACCATTGGCAGACGGCTGCACCACGCAGGACTACATGCACACAGACCGTTACCACGACTGTCCTTAACACCACGTCACCGTCACCAAAGACTGCAGTGGTGTCGTGCCAGACTGTCATGGAGTGACTCAGAATGGCAGCGGGTCATCTTCAGTGACGAGTCCCACTTTAGTCTTGGTGGAGACGCCCAACGAACCCGTGTGTGGAGGCACCGTGGTCAGCACCAAGATGGACGGTTTGCGATCACACGTCCAGAAGGCCTGGTGTCACTCCACCTCCACCTTATCTCAGGACACCATTAGGAACCTCTACAGCTCCATACCGGGACTTCTGGCCATGATACCACATTATGACTGGCTGTTCAGTCCAAAACTGTTGACCCAGCCATTCACAAAAGCCTTAAATGTGCATGACCGTCAGTGAGCAAGCTAAACTGCCAGCCTCCCAAAAGACCCATGCATCCAGAAGGAGTAGACGAAGCTCCCTAAGGGTTCAAGAACCGAGCCGATTTGTTTTGTACGTTTAAGCCCTGACCACTTTATGAACGAGGCAGAATGCTGAGCAACCAATGAGAACAGAGCTCATTTACATATGTCAATCCTGAAGAAGGTTAGTCAGTAGTCTTATTAAGGTGAATTAGAACTTTGCTTTTTCATACATAACTCCACACAAAAGTTGGACTTCAGTGGAGAACACATGAGAGATGGTGTAATGGAGGCCTTTCATTCAATCTGGAGAGCTGTGAAAACGCCTTCCTAGAACATCAAGGCACTAGCATCAAAGACTCCCCGGGCTCCTCTGAATGAAACGCATTACTGACGGATGGCTCTGTTTTCATGTTGGCTACCGAAGAAATGAGATGAACCTGCAGTAGACGATCTGTAAATCTGAAAGTTAGATCATCTCCGAGAATATCGTGGACCGCTATTCACTGTGTGCTGCACGATACTGGACCCATTTACTTTTTCAGGCTTGAGAGTAGTATGTACTGTACACTGTATACGCCCCCCATGTATGGTATACAGTACAGTAACAAGTTCTGACCTACAGTGTAGTATACTAATACAGTCACATGACCAGTTACCTCACATTTACCTCAGAGCTGTTATTACTGTATTCACTGTTTAGAGCTAGCTGCTGCTAACGCTGCTCGGTTCACCTGAGATACGGTTAGCCTAGCTGTTAGCTCCCCTCGGCTATTTCACTCTAAAACTGATCCTCTAAAGCGAGTTCATCTTTTATTAATCTTCAGACCTGTATATTTAACTTTCTGAGGCTCATTCTGATGAACACAACCCCCACTACCATCACTACACCCATATTTACCTCAGAGCTGTTATTACTGTATCCACTGTTTAGAGCTAGCTGCTGCTAACGCTGCTCAGTTCACCTGAGATACGGTTAGCCTAGCTGTTAGCTCCCCTCGGCTATTTGACTCTAAAACTGATCCTCTAAAGCGAGTTCATCTTTTATTAATCTTCAGACCTGTATATTTAACTATGAATGTGCTCACAATCACTACACCCACGCCATTTTCTCTGGGAAAATGAGCCCACTGGAAAAAGCTAAACAAGTCATTTATCAGTGCGTGCTAATGTTAGTTAGCTAGCTAGCTAGCTAATCTAGCTAATGTTAGCGCCCACTGGAAAAAGCCAAACGGGCAATTTATCAGTGAGTGCTAATGTTAGTTACCTAGCTAGCTAATCTAGCTAACGCTAGCTCCCACTGGCAAATGCCAAACAGGCCTGTTGATATAGCCTGTGGGTTTATAGGCTGTTTCTTGCTATGACCTCACATCTTCATGTTCCTTATCGTTAGCATTGGCTGAACTGTAAATATTTGCCTCCACCCTAGCCATCTATGCTATCTATCTTTAACAGACTCATCGGACTAACAACCAAAACATTACGATGTGGGAAGAAACACCATATAAAACCCGCAAGCTATATTTCAAGGGTATAAACAGGAAGTCTGTTTCCCAGTGGGTGCTAACTTTAGCTAGGTTAGCTAGCTAGGTACCATTCCTCGCTTATCTACTCCAGATATTTTCTCTTTTCTGCAGATATTTCTCTTCTTCTCAACATAAGGAAAGAGGGAGAATGGAAACTGAGTGGACTATTCAAATTACAAGAATCTCAGGCATACAGTAGAGGCTAGAACCCAGACACGAAGGCTAATACGTCACGGCTCAACAAGCAGACCAAAGAATGCAGTGTATAACGAATAAGACATAGTTCCACTTCCCTACATAGCGTCTTTTGGGCTGTTCCATGATATTCCCGAATCAGTTCGCTAGACAGCAAAGCTCCACAGAGAATTAGTTAATGAATGACCTATTCCAAAAGCTGATTTCAGACCATAGTCCTCTATATAGTAAAGAGGGTGTAGCCCAGAATGTAGCCCAAATGACTATAAGCAGAACAGTGAAAAGGTTCACTATATAAGGCGGGTTCTAGATATAGTCAAGGTCTTAGCTAAATTCCCTCTTAGCTTGCTGGTTCTTCGCGGGTCACTGAGCTGATGGTTTTGGCTCAGTGTTTAACAAGCCGCCTCAGTCGTAGCCAGCGGCCTGGCTCTTCGCTCTCTCCGTCTGCTCCGGCATGGCTCCATGCCCAAGACTTCCAAGGATTTATCGATCACTGGCATCGAAGCAGCTGTGGTCCATCACCTTTCATCTCCAGTTGATCACTCGCATTCAGCAATCCACTCACAACTACACCAACAGAGCTGGAACAGGTCGAAGCCCAACGCTGAGCCCAGCTGATCAAATAAAAACCAGGTTGGTATGTTTAACAGTGTTCTGGTCCTTTTATTTCACGGTACTTCCTTACCTTGCTGGCCTGAGATGGTTTATGTTGGTTGGCCAGCATCCAAAACACAACCTAACCTGGTATTCCTGTCGCATGCTGGTTTTAAGGGATATATGGGATTTGAGCTCATAGCAAAACAGCAAACGTAAGATGTTGGACAATGCTAAACCTGAGGATCCACATCAAGTCAAATGCTACTGACGGTTTGTCTTAAAGAGCTCCTTGGTTCCAAGGTTGGGCTCCCTTCTCCATGCTCTCATTATCAAACTTGGTCCAGTGCTCTGGAACCTTTGTTCCCTGAAATTCCCACCATGAAAAAAAAACAGTCATCGCTAACGTTTCACTACGCTCCCTGACTGGAAATAGCGAACCTCCTGACAATAAGTGGCGGCACAACATTAGCTACAGTCGATCGCTATGTGGGGAACGATGGGTTGGTGTTGACTATTCGCTGATGACGTTTATGAATACATCCACAGGAGAATTCCAGCTGTGATGATGCTGAATTCCACAGGTTGGAAGAGCCTGATCCTCTATTTCCAGTGCTGGCCTACAGGGAACCAAAGATACGGAGCCTGGAAGCTCATTAGTTTGCACACCCTTGGCGACCTTGCAGACCCCCAGCTCTTCACCCTGCTGTCTTCTCGGAGGCGGCCATGTTGTCATAATCACCTAACCATTGGCTAGTCAACATCAAGCTCAAAGAGTCATCGCCAAGCACCAAAGTTGACTAGCCTGTGCAACCTCTACCAACAAAGCTCATCAGCTACTATCCATTGTCTACTAATGTTCACAGCAACCTGCTAGCTACTTAGCCGTGATGCGTTTTTCTTCTAAATGTAATGTTTTGATGTTGATGTGTGCAAATACAACTACCTGTACTACATACACACTAGAGTTACTTTATTTACTTAGCTCAAGCAGCCTGGCCTGCTAACAGGCTAACAGGCTAACTTGGCCCCTTCTGGGTAGTCCGAAGGTGGACAACCAGGGGCGAACAGCCGGTGGGGTGTCGATCTTATAGAGCTAGCAGACTGATATATGCTTCCTTCCTGGGTTGAATCAGGCAAGGATGGTTAGTTAGCTTGGCACTAGCCATGCTAACGGAAGCTAGCATTATGTTAGTGGTGTTAACTGTATGAAGAGAGAATGCATTGCATTCAACATTGCTGTGTGTGACTGACACATGACTGTATCTGGGTCTCAGTGTGGATGCCAGTTGAAGATGCCAACCGAACTATCTGGAATGTTGACCCTACTGGGAGCATCCCATCAATATTGTTGTCTCCACAACCATGACACGAGTGGTCTGTGTCCCAAATTGCCAACCTGCAGGGACTTTTCCGGTGCCGGAACTAGAATTTAGCATGTACCGATTCACTACAAATGGGACCTGAGAGCGAACTGAGGTCCACGGAGATCTTTGGGTCGTGAGGAGAACTCTGATCCTCTGATTTGAGAGAATCCACGTTGAGTTGTGTGGCTCAGAGAGTGAAGAGGTTTCAGTGTGTCTAATAAATAAGAAGCGTGAAGCGTCACATGCTTCTCGGCACCCGATGCTAACGTTGCTCAGCTCCTAGCGTTCACACATACAACCTCTCCTTCTGTCCTGCACTCATGGGTGCCAAGAACCACTGAGAGGCCAAATGGCAGCATCAGAACTCGTCCACCATCACTGGAGACTCAAACTACATGGTATGAAACAGTAGCCTGGCTGAACAAGCCCCGTGATATACGGCCCGTTTGCCCACTGCGAGCTTGGCAGCGATTTAAGGACCGTAGGCTGAAATGGACCGTGGGCTGTTAAACTCCGTAATTCAGCTGGGATGTTTACTGCTGGAGAGACGCCAGACTCGATAAAGATGAGGGCTATAAATGGCTGGGGCGAGAGGGAAAGGTTAAGGAGCACAAACTATCTCCTACTTTAAAATATTATAGGGAGCAGTAAACATTCCGTGTGTTTCTGACAGGAATTCTCAATGTCATCGTTTTCTTCAAATGTAGGACCTCCTTAACATGCTAACACCTTTCATGCCAACACTTGGTGTTAGATTATACTGACAAACCAACAAGGCTAATTCTCTTAAATAATGATAACAGCATGCTAATGCTAACTCTTAGTATTAAATTATAATAATATACAAGTGAGGCTAATACTTCTTCTAAAAGCTGCTTATTAAGCATAATGACATGCCAGTGCTAACACTTCTCAGTACTTCAACATGTGCTAACATGCTAACACGCTAATACATGCTATTATAACGCCATTCCTTCAGCTAACACTTGCATATTGCTTGCTAACCACCGCTTGTTTTCCCACATAGCAAGCATATATCGGCATGCTCGCTGGATATGGTCGCCCCCTGCTGACTGCTTGCCATTGCTTATCTCTTATTTTTAATGTGTATAGCCTTTAATTTTACATTTTAAAAAGTTTAAAATTATTAAGACTAATTATTTACTGAATTAATTTACGCTAATACTAATCCTAGTATTAGTATGCTAACACAGATATGTCTGCAGCATTAACATGCTAATAGACCTAAAGCTGCAGTATTAACATGCTAACACAAGTAAATCTGCAGTATTAGCATGCTAACACACCTAAATCTGCAGAATTGGCATGCTAACACACCTAAACTTGCAGTATTAACACACTAACACACCTAAATCTGCACTATTAACACGCCAACACACCTAAATCTGCAGTATTAGCACGCTAACACACAAATCTGAAGTATTAACATGCTACCACACCTAAATCTGCAGAATAAGCATGCTAACACAGCTAAATATGCAGTATTAGCATGCTAACACACCTAAATCTGCAGTATTAACATGCTACCACACCTAAATCTGCAGTATTAGCATGCTAACACAGCTAAATCTGCAGTATTAGCATGCTAACACAGCTAAATCTGCAGTATTAGCATGCTAACACACCTAAATCTGCAGTATTAGCATGCTAACTTTTAGTGCTTTAAAATCATGAACAGATTGTTATGAAGGTGTTAAGATGTTTTTTGTAGGATCATTAATATGAAAGCGGTATTTAGGTGTGAGGGTGCGGTGGAGGAGAAAGGTGCGGAGGTGACAGATGCTTTGGTTTACCTGTTAAGGTTCCGATCCTCGTCTGAATTTTCCCTTTTTCCCACCAAATGGCTGTAATTTTAATACTCATATGTCTCTAATGAGGGAAAACAAAAATGAATAAACATAACTGAAACAATGTAAACGAAAAATATGACATAATAAAAACATAACATGAATATCATCTGTGAGAAATGAAATGTTCCCCAAACAAGATCAGAAGAAATCACAAATAAATACAGAAATAAATTAAATAAATAAATACATAAATAAATTAATTAATTTAAAAATGTAAAAATATTTAAATAAATAATTTTATAAATACAGAAATAAACAAATGAAATAAATAAATAATTTTATAAATAATAAAATAATTAATTCAATAAATAATTCAATAAATAAACAAATTAAAAATACTAAAATAAATACATAAATTAATTAATTAACAAATAATTTCAGAAATAATTCAATAAATAATTCAATAAATAATTCAATATATAAATAAATAAATAATCCAGGTTCCAAGTTTGAGGAACAAAACAAACTATGGATATTACTGTAAGAATAATGAGATGAATAGGAATAAAATTAAAAAGAATTCCAGTGAAATTCTGGGGGAAATTAAAGGAATATAAATATTATACATAAGAAATCAAGTTGCTGCTCAAAGTCTCGTGCTTTACGGTTCTCCAACTGAGATCATGCGCTGTGTATTTAATTATGAATTATTACTGAGAGGACGAGTGGACTGTTAACTCTGAGTCACTCTGGGAAAATGGATCCATGAAGCGAAGAGTGAATAACAATAACTCAATATGACCTCACATACGGCTACACCCTGTAGAACACGGTTCCACCTCCAGGGTTCTTTTAGCAAAGGAGCTACTAGGATATAGAACCATTTGCATGCTTGCAATGGTTCTTTCCATGATTCTAAACGGTTCTTTAGATTGACTGTGGTACAAGGTTCTACATAGAACTTTTTTTTTTAAATGGTTCCTTATAGAACCAGAAAGTGATCTGTTGTTGCTATGACATTATACAGAACCGTATACAACACATCAGTCTAAAGAATCATTTCACCATGCAACCATTTACGCATACAAATGGTTCAGTGTAGAACTCACTTTTACACCCATAAAGAACCATGTTTGTCAGTGAGGATGCATATGGAACAGTGAAACAGTTCTTCAGTTTAATGGAGAATCTGTTTTGTATGGTTCTATATATCACCAAAAAGATTTCATGGAACAAGTTTGATGTTGTAACAATAGTACTTCCCGTTCTGGTTCTATCTAGAACCATACATGACACGTTCTCCAACAACCTGAAGTGCCAAACAACTGCCTGTACTAAACCAAAGAATCTGTAGCACCATTTCACCATACCAAGCACAACTTAAGTTTCCAGATGGTTCTAAATAAAACACATGGTTCTAAACAGAACCACTACATTTACTAAAGACCCCAAAGAGCCACATTAATAAGTGTGTAGATATGTGTTTAATGGTGAAATCGTTCAGATTAATGGAGAACCTGTTGTATACGGTTCTACTACATAGTACCCTAAAAGTTCCTTGTAACAAACCTGACATCGTAACACTAGTAGAACCATTTTTGGTTCTATGTAGAACCATATATGACACATTCTCCACCAATCTGTCGGACCATTTCACCAAGCCATGCACAATTTTTGCATGCTCTATGTAAAACTTGTGGTTCTAAACAGAACCACTGCATTTACTAAAGAACCCTTAAAGAACCACATTAATAAGTGTGTAGGCATGTGTTAAATGGTAAATTGGTTCCGAACAACAGAGAACCTGTTGTATATGGTTCTACTATATAGTACCCTAAAGGTTCCTTGTAACAAACTCAACATCATAACACTAGTAGAACCCTTTTTGGTTCTATGCAGTACCATCTATGACACATTCTCCACCAATCTGTCGCACTTAAGAATGCAATTTCTTAAAGAACCTTCCTTTTTAATAAGTGTATGTAACAGGCGTTACACTGACCACACGACAGAGAGCATGACCAGCCCACGTCCTCCTAATGCGGCTGGAACCGTTCTCTGGCAGAACTCAGGTTCTGAAAGGTTGCCAGTTTCTGGTGTTGGCCTCCAGGTTATTGGATCCGGACTGTAATGGGCTGCAGGATCCGTATAAGGTGACGGAACCTTGGCAGCTCATGAAAGCAGTGAGGAGATAACAGAGTTGGTCTCGCTGTTGGAGGAACCCAAACTGATCTCCATCTGCAGCTCACTGCCAGTTACCACGGACAGTCACTACGGTGCTCATCCCCTCACGCAGACCAGAACCGAAAATGTGGAGCTGGGCTGGTACTCTGCCTCCAGTGTGTGGAACCCAATTCCACCTAGGAAAACAGTCCCTGTTTAATTTAATTAGTTCATTATTATATACACACGCAAACTTCTATATGACTTGACAGAAAGGAACACTTATTATTATTATTTTTATTATTATTATTATTAATAATAATAATGTTAATTTTTTATTATTATTAATGTATTTATTTTTGTTTTGTAACATCCTTTTATGAAACATTTTCATTAGATTTAGTACAAATAATACACATAAACACAAATTAACTTTTAGGTTTATGTGGTTCAGGTCATTTTTTCAGTTGGACTTTAGATAAACCTGTCCTGAAACCATCTGTGGAATTTTTTTTTAAGATTTTGATTCATTATGTGGAATTATTTTCTCAAGATTTCGACTGATTTTGTTGCAATTTTATTCCCTCACACATTTAACTGTGTCAAAATAATTTAACTTATTTTCTCAGGATTCTATTTGGAAATATTGTCTAATTCTGTAGAGATTTTGATCGATTTGGTCAAAACAATGTCTGGTTTTCTCAAAATTTTGACAAATTTAAGAGTTTGACTGAATTTGTTGAATTCATGAAATGGAATGTGTCAAAATAATGACTTATTCTCTCAGGATTTTATCTGATTGTCAAAATAGTGCCTTACTTTCTTGAGATTTGACTGAATGTGCCGAAACCAAGCCTTATATCTTTGAAATTTTGAGATTTGAATTATTACATCAAAATAAGTACCACGATTTTATTCAGGCGGAAATATCGGCTTATTGGAATAGGGGCATCAAGATTTTACCGGATTATGTAAAAAATAATGTCTTACTGATCTGCGATTAACTCTAACTCAAAATGTCAAATTATTTCCAAATTTTTACCGATCGTGTCAAAAATTTGCCTTTTTTTCCTGAGATTTAATTAAATACGTCAAAATCATGTTTTACGTCCTGAGATTTCAGTTGGACATTAGATAAAATTGCAATTTTATTCCCTCACACATTTAACTGTGTCAAAATAATCTAACTTATTTTCTCAGGATTCTAACTGATTATGTCAAAATAGTGCCTTACTTTTTCAAGATTTGACTTACGATGTCAAAATAAGGATTGTGTTTGATTGATTATTTGGAAATATTGTCTAATTCTGTAGAGATTTTGATTGATTTATGTCCCAGTTTTTTTTGAAGACGTAGTATGTCGAAATAATGGCTTATTTGCACCGAGGAACATTTACAAGTTTTATTTTTTATATTTAATTTTTTTTTTATCTCAACGCTAAAACAACTGCCCGTTGACTTCTAGTAGGCCTATAAATGAGTTCAAAGTTGATAACTTCTCGGCATATAGGGAAATATGGAGAAATGACTGTTCATGGTATTCAACAGGTACAGCAGATAGGCTCCTTAAGGCCTGTTGTTTCCATTCATATAGCACTTCCTGCCATATTTCACTGGACGGCTGCTATGAATCAATAGTCAGTCAATAACTTCACCGTATCTGCTGTTAGACCGGATCACACCTTGAAAGTCTCCTGGGTGCTGTAAACCTTCCTCCTATTGAACCCGTCAGCTGTAAAAGCATAGCCCCCCACGCTCCCGTCTTCGGCTGCCGCAGTTTAGCAGCGCCGCTAATTGAGTGGCTAATCTCTTCAATGCTGTTTTAAGGCTGAGCTTGCTCACAAAGCTCGGCATGCTGAGGTAAAATTGATCATAATTGGATCATACAACAGCACAATGTGATTACAGAGCATGTAGCAAACAGCTACGAGGAGCACACCCCCCCCACTTTCCCCTCAAACCTGTTGCTAACGCTAAGCGGACCCACGCTAACTCTGCAGCTCTCCGGTAATAGGTGATGTCTTGTAGCTGCCGCTGCAGAATGACTCATTTCTCGTGAGTCACGCTCATCACTACAGTCCCTGATCACCCGAGACCATGCATGACATCATCCGTGGATCACGCCAGCGAGACCCCCCATGTCTGAGGTAAATGCTATTAGGGCCTTTTGTTCCGCGGCGGATTGAAGAAACAGGATCAAGCTGAGGTAAAAAAGAGGGGACGGAACACAAGAACCCGAACAAAGCAGGAGAAGAGAACCACGTGGAACCGACATCACTTCCATATGAGGTCTACATCCAGATTCTCTCAGATTCAGATTAAGGCGTGGCATTACGATAGCCCGCCAGCACGCTCGCCTGGAAGCTGGTATTGAGGCGATTTAGCTCAGGGATGAGTAATACACTGTTCCTGAACCTCAGCCATGAAATCATCGCCAACAGTGAGGTGAACACTAGGGACAGGTCCGCCGGTGTACTGGAAGCAACAGTGAACAAGGACGCGGCCAGTGCTGGACGATACTTAGCCGATTCGAGATCAAGATTTGGCTTAAGATGTCAAAATAAGGATGGTGCTATTGTGTTTTGATTCATTAAATAGAAATACTGGCTAATTTTATAGAGATTTTGATAGATTTGGTCCAAATGTCTTCTTTCTCAAGATTTTGACAGATTATTTCAAAATCCTGGATCGTTTTTTAAAGAGTTTGACTGAATTCGTTGAAATACGGTTTAATTTTCTCATGAACTGGACTGTGTCAAAATGAAGACTTTTTTTCTGGGGATTTTAACTGATAATGTTAAAATAAGTAGCGTGTCATTGTGACTTTGATTCATAATATGTAAATATTAGCTAATTAATTTTTTTATTTTGATCGATTCGGTCAAAAATAATGTCAATTATTTTCAATATTTTGATAGATTACGGATTTGTATGTGTGCAAAGCTGGGACCACCTTATTTTCTCAGGATTTTAACTGATTGTCAAAATAGTGCCTTACTGTCTCAGGATTTGACTTACGGCAAAATAAGTACCATGCTATTGTGATTTTGATTCATTAAATAGAACTATTATCTAATTTTATAGAAATTTTGAAAGATTCGTTCAAAATAATGTCTTGTTTCTCAAGATTTTGACAGATTATTTCAGAATACTGGATCAAATTTTCCTCATGAACTGGACTGTGTCAAAATAAAGACTTATTTTCTGGGGATTTTAACTGATAATGTTGAAATAAGTAGCGCGTCATTGTGACTTTGATTCATTATATGCAAATATTTGCTAATTATATAGAGATTTTGATCGATATTTGTCAAAATAATAAATTCGGGCAATTTTTTTCAAAATTTTGACAGATTACGGATTTGCATGTGTGCACAGCTGGGACCACCTTATTTTCTCAGGATTTTAACTGAATATGTCTAAATGTCTTACTGTCTCAGGATTTGACTTATGTCAAAATAAGTACCATGTTATTGTGATTTTAATTCATTATACAGAAATATTGGCTAATTTTATAGAGATTTTGATAGATTTGGTCAAAATTATGACAAAATAAATTTGTTCTTCTTTCTCAAGGCTTTTGACAGATTATTTCAAAAATACTGGATCGTTTTTTAAAGCGTTTGACGGAATTGATTGAAATACAGTTTAATTTTCTCATGAACTGGACTGTGTCAAAATGAAGACTTGTTTTCTGAGGATTTTAACTGATAATGTTAAAATAAGTAGCGTGTCATTGTGAATTTGATTCATTATATAGAAATATTGGTTAATTTTATAGAGATTTTAACTGATTGTCACAATTTCTGGCATTTTACGCTCTGATTGTCTTCATCTACAGAGGGCTTGACATGAAGGGCTCAAATGCTTTCCTTCGTAGGTTAGACAAGTTTTTAGACCATCCAAAATTCATTTTTTAATTATTCAGTAAATATATTTTATTAAATGTTGCACTGTTGGGTTGGAGAAGGTGTAGTTTTTCTATTTTCTGTGTAAACGAGCTGATATTAGCATGGTGGAGCTTTACGTTGTGTTTCCAACTATGCCTAGTTTGTAACAGAGCTAATTTTAGCACGGTGACAAACATGATATCAACGGGCTTCGTTCACACTCGAGCACAAAGGTGATAACGATTGTTGTAGACTTGTTCTCAGGGTTTTTCTCAAGAACAAATTTGACATTTTTGATTTTTTTAAAAATTGGTGATATTGGTGAATGAGGCCGACTGTTTCCAGCCTGGCTAGTATTTATTTATACAAGTCACTGTGTAATAGGGTTAGTGTTAACATGGTGGCTATTTTTTATGTCTCTGTTGTTTCCAACCTGCCTAGTTTTATACAGTATTAACACTGTAAAGACACTAACATTAGCATGGTGCTCATGGAATTTGGTGTTATAGTTTGCAACCTGCGTAGTTTTGGAGATTACTCACCACTATACATCACTATAATAAATTTAATGTTAGCATGGTGGCTAAGTTGTACCATTGGTTCCAACCTGCTTTGTTAAGTTTTTATTTTGCTCTCGTTGCCGTAGGGATAATATTAGCTTTGAGCTAATAGCAAACCAGCTACTAGCTTTTCAGAGTGTTGTCATGCCCAATTGACCCAGTTTTACATATTACTGACATTAAAACAATGGTAACATTAGCATGAGGGCACATTTGGCTTTATATATTAATCACAGTGTAAGGATGTTAGCGTTAGCATGGTGGCAAACGTGACATTATTGCTTCACATTGTCATTAAGCTAATATTAGCATGGTGGGAAATTCATTGTTCCCATTCTCGTCCTGCCCAGTTCCGAATATTAATAAGTGTAATTTAGCTAACCCTAGTAGACATTAGGACTTACACTTGATATCATTGGGCCCCATTCACCAAGTTCTATCTTAAATATGTTTTCCTAAAATTTCCTAAACATCTACGTCATATGCACATCTTAAGTGCGTAGATTCTTATCTTCTATTACTAGTCACCCAAGAACAAATCCCAAATAAGAATATTCAGTAAATTAATTGGCAATTAGCAAATGAATATGCATTGTTATGAATTAGCCCAGTTTTGTATATAGCTTATTCTTTAAATGAAGCTAATATTAGCATGGTGGCAAATGCCATGTCATTGTTCCAACCTGCCTATTTTTACATATTTACAACAAGCTACATGCTAATGCTAGCAACCTGCCTGGTTTGATAGCAACCTGCTTGGTTTGCTGTTTCCAACTGGCCTAGCTTTAAATATTATAGCCAGTGTGATAACGCTAACATTAGCGAGGTGGCAAATTTGATATCATTGTTTAGTCCAATCTGATTCTACATTACTCAGATTGGACTAAATTTTTTTGGTATTACATATAGCAGTAAATTTCCACTTTAAAATGCTAGGCTACCAAGCTAGCTAATCAGACCAGTGATGCTAATTGGCTAATAATGCCTGGAAAAGCCAATGCACAATCTACCCAGTCATCTATTCAACCGAACTGTACATAGTAGTTGTATGTGTTAAAGTTGCCAGCACATTGCAAAGCATCTCCAATCAGGCAACAGTTTGAAAGGACCTATCTATGGGCGGAGCACAGACGGGTGGAGCAATCCGGCGCAACACTTTGAAATGGAGCCACGATTTGTCCTAATAGATGCGCCGGCCTCAAATCAATTGCCCGAGACAGGCAGCCGGGTATGAAGACTGACAGAGTGACCGTCCGGCTGCGATCAGTCCAGGCCTGTTAGAGGAAAGCGTGTCCAATCAAAATGATTGACAGCGAACACGCCGTTCAGAGCGACTTCATTGGCGCGCAGCCATAATTCAGCGGGACAGGCGGGGCGGAGGTGCTTGAAGAGGGCGAGGGGGCTGGGATAGGGGTTTAAGGTTAGTGGTGCTGGATACATTTTCCTGTCCTTCTGGCTCACTACCGGCGTCTCGGGCCTCTTTCCAGCTGGCAGTATCAGCGGGTCTCCCAGGGGTCTTCCAGGGGGGGCAGCACTAGCATTGACCCCATGGATGGGCTACGGTCAGGGTACTGTTACTTGTTTATGAATTGGCTGGAGCTCAGAGTTCTTGGAAACAAGCCGAGAGGTGCAGGGTCTCACTTTCCAATCCATACGGCTTATGATTGGAATTTGATGGAGGGTCACTGGTGTCTCGCTCCAGGGGGGAGGAGCCGTATATGCAAATATATGCAGACAGGTATGTGTGTAAATGCGTGCATTGTGCAATTACGCCGTTAATTACAGGACTGTGTAATTAACCTTTCCTTCTAATGAAGCACTACACCAGAACGACCGGAAGAGCTCCAGACGTCCTCGCTACGTGCGGCAGGATGATCTTGTTGGACGTTAAGGCTCACCCAGCACCTTCATCATTACCAACAAGGCAGTTCATGTCATAGGGGCTTCTACTACGATGACTCATTGCAAGCTAGACTCATCCCTGCCCTCACTGCTGGCTCCGACTGACTCGAGTCAGTCCTGTGCCCCATTACCCCTCCATGCATTTTTATTATCGTCACTGTTTGAGCACAATCTGAAACGCAGTGGTACGTTGAGAGGGACTCTGCAAATCTGGGACACTGCAGGTGCCTGTGTAGGTGTCTGCTTGTTGCCTCCACCACCTCGCTGAACACGTAGCTGCGGATTTTATGGCCAGCCGCCTCACTGTGCTCAATAAGCCGTGCGGGCTTTATGGCGCCGTGTTGGTGTAATAGCGCTGAGGGCCACGCCCCAGTGGGAGATACCGCTTTAAATCATGCTGTATTTCTTTTCTCCACCCGTATTCTGACAAACCCACACCTCCTGAGCCTGAATAGCCAAGGGACTGCTGGGATTGGGCGGTCGGCTCCCAGATCTTTGGCCTCGGATTGGCTAATAAGGTCCCAAGGCCTTGAGATTAGCTGCACTAACCTGACTCCTGGCCAGAGAGTGGCTGGCAACAACCTGTTTCATAGGCTAGCACTGGCCAATGGTAGTCCAACTCTCAGTCTGTGATTGGCTAACAGGAGCCCCGCCTCCCTAGCTAGGATGGGCCATGTATTGCTTCATCTCCTGAGGAGGCTGAGCTAGACTTTACAAGCAAGAGCCCTGGGACCTGATGAAAGGGTGGATAAGCTCCTGATGCCTGGTGAGCAATGGCCCCACCCCCCAAGCTAGGATGGGGGTGGTGATGTTCCACCTAAGGACCTAGTTGAGTCATTAGAATTCCGGCCTCCTGTAAGCTAGCTTGACATAAACCTGCCTCTTTATGATTGGCGAGCAGTAGCCCCACCCCCAAGCTAGAATAGGCAAGTAATGTTCCACTTCTTGAGCCAGCAGAGCTAGAATCACACAAGCATCTGCCCCACTCACATGAGTACGTAGCAGTAGCCCCGCCTTCTGAGAACTGGCCAGCAGTAGCCCTGGTTCTCCATCTAGGTTGGGATTGTCACGTTCTCCCTTCTGAGCGAGTCAATAGAGAACTGTCAACTAATAGCCCCGCCTCCTGCTGATGGGCTACAACTGACCACGTTTCCTGATGATGGTGAGCTGCCTCCCCACTCCTGAGCCGGTTGGGTGTATGATGTTCTACCTCCTGAGCTGGGTCGGGTGTATGATGATCTAGCTCCTGAGCTGGGTCAGGTGTATGAGGTTCTACCTCCTGAGCTGGGTCGGGTGTATGATGAGCTACCTTCTGAGCTGGGTCAGGTGTATGAGGTTCTAGCTCCTGAGCCGGTCGGGTGTGTGATGTTCTAGCTCCTGAGCTGGGTCGGGTATATGATGATCCAACTCCTGAACTGGGTTGGGTGTATGAGGTTCTAGCTCCTGAGCTGGGTCGGGTGTATGAAGTTCTAGCTTCTGAGCTGGGTTGTGGGTATAATGTTCTAGCTCCTGAGCCGTGTCAGGTGTGTGATGTTCTACCTCCTGAGCTGGGTCGGGTGTATGATGCTCTACCTTCTGAGCTGGGTCAGGTGTATGAGTTTCTAGCTCCTGAGCTGGGTCGGGTGTATGAGTTTCTAGCTCCTGAGCTGGGTCGGGTGTATGAGGTTCTAGCTCCTGAGCTGGGTTGTGGGTATAATGTTCTAGCGCCTGAGCTGGGTTGTGGGTACAATGTTCTAGCTCCTGAGCTGTGTCAGGTGTATTATGTTCTACCTCCTGAGCTGGGTCGGGTGTATGATGTTCTACCTCCTGAGCTGGGTTGGGTGTATGAGGTTCTAGCTCCTGAGCTGGGTCGGGTGTATGAGGTTCTAGCTCCTGAGCTGGTCGGGTGTATAATGTTCTACCTCCTGAGCTGGGTCGGGTGTATGAGGTTCTAGCTCCTAAGCTGGGTTGTGGGAATGATGTTCTACCTCCTGAGCTGGGTCGGGTGTATGATGTTCTACCTCCTGAGCTGGGTCGGGTGTATGAAGTTCTAGCTCCTGAGCTGGGTTGTGGGTATGATGATCTAGTTCCTGAGCTGGGTCGGGTGTATGATGTTCTAGCTCCTAAGCTGGGTCGGGTGTATGATGTTCTAGCTCCTAAGCTGGGTCGGGTGTATGATGTGCTAGCTTTGAGCTGGGTCGGGTGTGTGATGTTCTAGCTCCCGAGTTGGGTTGGGTGCATGATGTTCTAGCTCCCGAGGTGGGTCGGGTGCATAATGTTCTACCTCTTGCTAGCTACCAAGCTGGGTTGGGTAGTAACGGTCTACCACCCAGTCTGAGTTGGGTGGTGATGTTCCACCACCCAGTCTGGGTTGGGTAGTGATGTTCCACCACGTGGGCTGAGCTGGGTTTGCAAAGCTGTAGCAGCAGCCCTGGCTCCTGATGACTGGTAGCCCCAAGTCCTGAGCCACAACGTGCTACTAATGCCCCTCCTGTGCTAGCTGAGCTGGAACCTCCAGCAGTAGCCCCATCCTGATGACTGCCTAGCAGAAGCTTCACCATCGCCCAAAAATCTTGCACTGGGATTGACCAGGAGGCGTGGCTTGTCGGAATACGTGTGGAGGTGAACTATGCCTGCCCCACCCTCACACAGACAAACCCATCAGGGACTTCAGGCTGAGGAGGGGAGACAGAAGGCGGAAGAGAGGAGGAAGAAAGCATCAGCCGCCGTTTGCCAGGCGGACCTGCGCTGGAGGCGGCCGGCTGGACGAGGCACCCCGAGAGAGCCCGCAGCGCGTTCGGGAAACCAGGCTGTGTGGAGGAGGACCGTCTGGAATTCTGGAAAGGGGGGTCCCGTTTTCCCTCTCTCTCGCTCTGTCTATCTCTCCCTGTCTCGCCCGCGCGCTCTCTGCGGTGAATCCTCCTCTCCTCCTGCCACGCCCTTTTTTTCTTCCATCTTTTTTTTCCCCTTCTCCGCGGATTTTCCCACCACGGATCTCCAAGCCTACCTCTTACCGGCTGCTCACGTCACACGTGCAGCCTCGCCTCGCTCTGAACAACCGGCTTCATCTCTCCGAGAACAAAAGAAATCCGGCCCCCCCCCCTCCCATCCCCACTCCCTCCACCTGCCCCTCATCATCCCACCCCCCCCTCCTCCTGCCACCTGCACCTCGTGACCTCACCGTTGCTCTACTTTTCCGGCGCGTCGATCGTCACGCCGGTTTCGCGCGAGACTGCATGCATGCAGTGTGCGAGCGAGCGCGTGCGCGCGCGCGCGCGTGTGTGCATGGGGTGTTGGTTTGGCATTGCAACGCAGCGGGATACGAGCGAAGCCTCGCGCTCCCAAACCAAGCGAAAATGCCAATGGGCACGGGGCAGCAACTCCATAGCAGTCGAAATAAGGCGCGAGACCACCGAGGAGTGAAGCTACCAGCCCCTGGACCCACCCACCCATCCATCCAAACCGCTGCCACCTCCATAAAAAAAAAAAGAAAAGAGAAAAGCAAAGAAAGAAAGGAAGGAGGCCTCCAGCTTAGTCCCATGGCAGCCTCTAAATCACCAATGCATGTGCACCCACCATGCAACTGCCACTTGGGTGCAGCCAGTCTGCACCCCACCCTTTTTTTCCCTCCCCCTCTTCTCTCTCTGCTCCCACTCTTTCCCAGCTAGCCCTAACTTAACAGCCCGCTCCTAACTGTGCAGCGCACTGCAATCTGCATCCACCTCCACCTTAAAAGCAGCACTGCCAGGGATGCACTCGTGCAGCTTTGCATTTGCAGGCTTCCCTCCAAAGCGCCCGTGCATCATGCAAACGTGCAGTTCTGCCACAGGAGCCAAACTTGCGATAATCAGCGAGCTGCCACAATGGCACCCGGCGGCGATCCCTGGCTCCTCACTGGGAACACTATATTTAAGGAAGTGCCAGAGAAGCAGAGAGCCGTGTGTTCCTCCAGGCTCGCTGTGCTGTCACCACCTTAATTACATTAGCAAGGCGTGTCAGGAGGCTTCTCCCCTCCACCACCACTACTACCACCACCACCACCACCACCACCACCTCCCCAAAAGCCTAGCTGAGGAGCAAAGAAGTCTGAGCCCTTAGGAAAAAATCCCCCCATTAGTCTTACTAAGTCTTCAGATCCCAAAAAAAAAAAAGGCATGTATGGAATTCCGGGAATAACGTAGGAATATTTACCGGCTTTGTTCTTCTTATACAGCACAGCATACTTGTAGTATCCTCTTTTTCCTTCCCTCTTCTTATTTGCCGCCTTCTTTTGCCTTCCTTTTCTGCACTTCTCCTCTCGCGCTCCCTCTCTCTCTCTCTCTCTCTCTCTCTCACTCTCGCGCTCACACACACTCCCGGCTGTATCAACAGCTGAGGCGTCTGATGCTTTTACTCATTACACTGGGCCCACACGCGCACACACACACACTCCGCCGGTAGTCCGCTGTGAGACACGCCGCCTAACAATGACTACTAAACCCACCCTATAAACCCCTCCTATCTCTCTCTCTCTCTCTCTTCCTCTCTCTCTCTCCCTCACACGCTCATGAACCCACCCATTGTAGCCCCCCCTCCTTCTCTTTTCCCTCTTTCCACAAGCTTAGGCTCTAACCCCACCCTTCCTTGGCTATGAATGACTGAATATGTCCAATCTGTCCAGAGACTATCCCCCGCCCTCCACCACCTTCCTTTTAAACACCCCCCTCCACCCCCCCTCACCACCAACACCCATCCCCTCTCTTTTTTCCCTCCCCCGGTCCAGGGCGGTGGCCTTGCCGGCTGCTAGCAGGTTCTTGCTGTGGGATTTTATGGGATTCATTACGGAACAAATTGACCCTTTCAGGTGCTACGAAAAAGACCATTTGCACCAAAATCACACCCAAGGCTACTATCCACGGCGTGTAGGTAGCCGGGACCCAGCAGCGCAGAAGCCTTGTCTTGTATTTTCCGAGCGCTGTTCACATGGTAACGGTGCTGAATCGATGACCGTGTGAAAGCCCAAGGGTGTGGATTAGGCCTGCACGATATGGGCCAAACAACACATTGCGATTATATTGCAGCCATGCTACATCTACACTACATGAGAAGGTAGTAATATATGACACAAGCACATCAGGACGTCTCTGGTGTAACCATCATGCATCACTGTTAGAATCATCACATCACCTCTGGTTCATATTGAATATATCTCTCAGTATGCCTGGACTATGAAGTCCATCAAGGCGGTCACCACATGGGTGTCATAACATTGAGCATATACTGTATTTTACAATATGCCTTATACTATGTTAAATAGTAACATAAGGCAAGTCATTGTTGTGACCATTTTACATTCTATTGATACAGTACAGTGGTTCTTGATATACTGAGAAAACTGTTCAAATTAAGCCAAGGATGCTTTATGACCGTTGACATGACATATTGAGATACACTGCTGTATATAACTTACTGTACAATATGCCTTATGCTATGTTAAATTATTTACAATATGCCTTATGCTATGTTAAATAGACATGAGCAAGTCATTGGTGTGACCATTGACATTATACTGATATTTTTTTCCAATGTTTCCAAATTTAAAGGTTAGAACCTAAATAAAGTGATTCAGAGCGGTAACCTGTGAAATTCTAGACACACACAGTGAGAACTGTTCACACTGGTGCTTATATATTTCCAAACGGTGATTATAATATAACATGCTTTATGTTGAGAAGAGTCCTCGGTGTGACCA
Source organism: Prochilodus magdalenae (assembly GCA_024036415.1). NCBI lineage: Eukaryota > Metazoa > Chordata > Actinopteri > Characiformes > Prochilodontidae > Prochilodus > Prochilodus magdalenae. The sequence continues at coordinate 75,383 of JAMWET010001203.1, read as the reverse complement.
TTGACATTCTATTGATACATACTGTGGTCTTGATATAACTTACTGTAAATTAAGCATGGTGTGACCATTGATGTCATATTGAGATATACTGTATTTACAATATGCCTTATACTATGTTAAATAGACATGAGCAAGTCATTGGTGTGACCATTGACATTATACTGATATTTTTTCCAATGTTTCCAAATTTTAAAGGTTAGAATTTAAATAAAGTGATTCAGAGCAGTTACCTGTGAAGTTCTAGACACACTCACACAGTCAGAACTGTTCACACTGGTGCTGATATTTCATATTTCCAAACGGTGATTATAATATAACATGCTTTATGTTAAGAAGAGTCCTCGGTGTGACCACTGACATTCTATTGATACACACTGTGGTCATGATATAACTTACTGTAAATTAAGCATGGTGTGACCGTTGATGTCATATTGAGATGTACTGTATTTACAATATGCCTTATACTATGTTAAGTATACATTAGCAAGTCATTGGTGTGACCATTGATATTACAATTATATATTTTTCTAATGTTCTACATAATTAAAACGTTAGAATTTGAATAAAGTGATTCAGAGTTGATACCTGTGAGACACTTACGCAATCAGAACTGTTCTGGTGCTCATACTCCATATTATCCATGTTAAAAATGTATCAGTGAGTCCTTGGTGTGACTATTAATATTAAACTGTTATGTACCACAATTACAGTATACCATAACATTATGTTGAGAAATCTTTATAGAATCCTTGGTGTGAACATTGGTATTATTTTAATACATAATGTGATCATAATATGAATGACCATGTTGCCAAAATGTATAATAAGGAGTCCTTGGTGTAACCGATAATATTCTAATACATACAGCTATTACAAGTGATTAATTATGGATATTATATTGCAAGAGTAGCAATACAATATGTACAAATATACAACAGTTTAAGTATACACCAAGTCATTGGTGTGACCATTAATATCGTATTGATTTTTATTTTCCAAACATTCTGCATAATTAAAATGTTAGAATTCAAATAACATCATTCAGCGCTGTCTTCTGTGAAACGCTAGAAACAATTATGCTATCAGAATTATTTTACATTATACATTACAACAACTAACAACTTACACATATTAAGAATGTGTAAATGAGTCCTCGGTGTGACCATTGACATTACATTGTTACCCATCTATATACATATTATACATACATATATATCATAGTCTTTTAATACATACTGTGATTATGATATAAACAGCATGTTCCTAAAAATACACTGGTGTGGCCAATGACATTTTATTAATACATAGAGTTATTAAAAGTGATTAACTATTGATATTATATTTATGCATAACGATACAATATAAAGAATTATTGAATCTTTGGTGTGACTATTGATATTCTACTAATACTGTACATACAGTGGTTATGACCTAACTATGTGTGGTATGTTAAAAATACAGTAATGAGTCATTGGTGTGACCGATGCTATCATATATATTTATATATACATATATATATACACACCATATATATACATGACTCATTACTATATTACTATACTATACAGTATAACATACTGTAAACTAAGAAGACATTACTGAGTCCTCGGTGAGACCATTTGCCATCATACTGCATCAGATAATATATACTGTAATGCTTATGCTGGTTATGATATCATTGGTGGTGGGCTGCATTATTTTGGCCATTATTGAGTCATGTGAAACTCGACCAGTGAAGATGCTCACAGTAGACAGTGACCATATGACGGATCAGAGGCCTCATTTGTATCTTGAGCTTTCAGGATTTCAAAGGCCAAAATCAGGATAGCAGCAGATATCATAAAGCCCCAACACCGGTGTCATTTCTGGCACCACACCGCCACACGCAATCCTAGCACATGCTGAGAAGCCCCCTGAGAAGCCCCCTCCTCCATACCTCTTCCCTACATCAACCAGCTGCCAGAGCCACTATAAAAGAGCCTTGGAGTGCATCCTCTAGGAAAGGCCTGCTCCGCTTGGTTCAAACCCTGTATTCCAGAATGGCCAGTCAGGTTCTAGAGCTCAGATTTAGGAACCTGCTGGACGATCTGGAATGCCAGCAGTATTCTGGAATGTAAATGAAATGATCTGACTCCGCCAAAGCCTCCACCGCCCACAAGAACCCTCAACCCATCTGATGCAATAACTTAGTCATCCGCTCCGGAATAAATCAGTGACCCCTGTTTCCTTAAAACAAAGCCTGGCTACGGTCTCCTTACTCTGACGGGCTGCCTTTAATGAGTCACTCAGTAATGATCATACACCTTCTGATCTGAGGAACTCCAATAACCGTATATGATTACAGATATTACCTTTCATAAACCATTTAAACCATAATGTTCAATCCCAACAATACACACACATACACACACATATATACATACATACACATACATATATATATATATACACACATCAAATAGCATGTAATACTTCCAGATAGATAGATAGATGGATGGATAGATGGATAGATAGATGGATAGATAGATGGATCGATCTCTTACTTCAAACAGTTGGTCAGTAGGGCCAGATTTGGTGGTTGCCACTCAGTATGCCATCAGGCGGCCATGTTTGTTAACCCAACATGCCAGACGTCTCGGTATGGAGCTGTAGAGGTTCCTAATGGTGTCCTGTGATAATCCATCCCATGCAGCTTGAATATCCTCACACAGTTCCTGCAGATGGTGCGGTAGGGGTGGAGGTGGAGGGACACCAGGCCTTCTGGACGTGTGTCGACAAACCGTTCATCTTGGTGCTGACCACGGTGCCTCCACACATGGATTCGTTGGGCGTCTCCACCAAGACTAAAGCGGGACTCGTCACTGAAGATGACCCGCTGCCATTCTAAGTCACATCTGGTACGACACCACTGCAGTCTTTGGTGACGGTGACGTGGTGTTAAGGACAGTCGTGGTAACGGTCCGTGTGCATGTAGTCCTGCGTGGTGCAGCCGTCTGCCAATGGTGCTGCACTAACAGGATGACTCCACCACTGCTTGCTGGATGTCTGTAATGGTGGGTGTTGGGTCAGTCAGGTATCTACCCACCAAGATCTGTACCCTGTAGACATGTAGGATCACTAGTGGCTCAGGACCCCTGTAAATAAGCCAGCTCAACACTTTCTGAATCACTCTGTGATCTCAGTCACTGAAGTGTTTCTGAAAGACCGGAGTAACTCCCCGTCAACAGTCCCACCGTATGACCTACAACAGTGCTAATGTCTGGAATGAAGCCTGTCATAACGGGAGAGCTTTCTTACTACTCACCCAAACAAAAGGACGAAGAGAGCCGCTGCAGGTAGATCAGATTATTATCTTGTCACGAAGACTGAGGAGCAAATTACAGCTCCTCAAATAAAGAGATTATGAGATTAGGAATCGTTGTATTAGGTTCGGAATGAGGACTGTTCCTGCCTGCGGATAAATATTAGAGGAGCTCCTGATTAATTCCACTCCTTTCTGGATTGTTGGAGTGATTTCACGATCATTTCATCTTCTAAACCAGACCTAATTGGGATGATTGAATTATTGAGAGCTGAGAGTGTATCACTATTATTCAGTGAGCAGTGGATGATTCTATCGTGGCTATGTCTTTATTCCATATGGCCAGAAAACAGGAACAGCAGGAAAGCTACTTTACACCAAAAACGAGTTACCCAGTGTGTTTAAGGTGGTAGTACCTCCAAAGCTCCTGCAGATGGCGCTGTACGAGGATGATAGGTCTATAAATACCCGCGGGGTGTGAGTGACGGGATCCATAGATTGGGAAGAGGTGCTACAGTGCAGGGAATGTCTCGCTCCATGTGTGGAAAACGCTCCAAAGTAGATGTTAATGATTGGCTAAAAGGAGGGGCTGAGCATGTGGGCGTGGCCAAAGACCATAGTGTGAAAGAAGTAGTTGAATCTGCAGGTGTATGGAAGCAGCGTACGGTCATAGGGGTCTACCAGCAGTGGGAAAATCCCAGTCTACAGGGAATTCTCCTCGGAATTGTGCCAGGGAAGGCATCCACCAAATCTGGACCAACTGACCAATTCTCAGAGTGTCAGAACACTGATGAGGCTACATCCAGAAACTTGTCCAGTACATGCCCAATCCAATCCCAGCTGTTGGTGGTGCTGGTGGAGGTGTTGCACGGTATTAGCAAAGATCCGATGATCATCTTTGAAGAGCTACGATGTGAAAGCCGATGCCGGCCTATCCTGGAGCCAGTCCAGTGCTCATTTGGCGAAAGCCTGAGACGCCCTGGACAAACCGCCAGTCACTGCTGCCCAGTACTAATCCCAATATGACACACAGGCTGGCGAGGGGACATACCACACGTAGAGGGTGACCAGCTCACCCTCCTGCAGCACTGCCCACTAACAACGCCCACACAGTCACAACCAACTACTACACCCTATGTGCATGGCAGCTCTGCATGGCCATCTCTCCCACAGGCCTGTGCTCATGCTAGGTGGCTAGTAGTGAGACGAGACCGAGCCCTTACCTGCCATCCTGATGACCTCACAGAATCCCTGGGGTGCACTGGGGCTCCTTCCCAGTGTGCCAGAACTTCCCGGATCGCCCATCCACTCCTCAGGAAACAGCAGCCAGCTGTCCAGACACCAGCAGGGGAGAACCACAGGGGAGAACCACAGGTCAGTACTATGGGGCAACACAGGATAACACAGCACATGCTGAGGCTACACCACGTACATACACACGGCGCACACAAATGTAGGATCCAGAGATTTCCATCAACTCAGTCCTCGAAAAGTTCGTCTGAGTACAGTGTATGTGGGGCCAAGCAGCTCACCAGGTAATTGCGGTCTCGGGTTTCGGGGAAAGATTTTATTTTGGATGTCTATTGCCCCTCACTCGCCGTCTGATTCCCCCCTGATTACACTGAGCTGAGATCAGATTCACGTCTAATTACCGCAATCAAAGATTACTTTACATCAGACCGTATCGATCGGCGCTCAGACTGACGGTTAAGTGAATTGATCTCGTTTGCTACGCGCTCAAAAGAGCAGTAGAGCCGCTGTATCGTGTGCCGTATGTCCTCATCGGCAAGGGAAGTAAACTTGGGCTGATTAATAAGCTGGGTTTAATTAGACAGGAGTGTCCACAACGAACGCACCCCGCTACGGCCTATGGTAAAAGAAAAAAAAAAAGAGCTGAGGAGAGTTACACTCAGAAATCGGCTAATAAGATTACAGCAGAACCGAGAACGAGAACTGAACCACCCACAGATAGAACTGAGCACTGTTCCATATCAAGTTCCTGTCCATGATTGGTTTGGGTCAGATTTGGTGGATGCCTACCCCTGCCCTGGTTACTGGTTGTTCCAGGTAGATCATTCCACAGGTCTCCAGGGTTCATATTCGGGACGTTTCGCAGGCCGGGCCAGATGTGTGAGCGCTCCTGAATGTTCATCATGAGTCTTGCCCAAGGACTCTTATTGGTGTAGCACAGCGTAGTCACCCAGACCAGGATTCGAACCCCAGTCTCCCACATGTGGTGGTGGCTCTCTGGCGGGCAGTAGTGTTATCCGCTGAGCTACATCAACCACAATAGGAATAGGAACCACAACCAGGATAGGAATGTTGTGTTCCCCGGTTAGATGATGAACAAAAGGCATAACCTGCTTGTTCAGCAGCTCAATGTAGGCACTGTGGTTCAACTCTACCGTTACCTCAACCACAGAACCCCTTTCCATTCCGAAGCCTATATAGTAAATTACCAGTAGCACTTTACAGATGGGTAATAAGTAGGTACTGATATGGGAATTTTACAGGAACTGTAATAAGGAAGTATAATCATTAATTAGACGCCAATGTCCTAGTTATTAATAAATAATAAATGAGAAATTGTAGTGAGTGTTAAGAAGGTCGTTATGAAATGGTACAATACTGGCAACAAAGTGTACTTACCTAAAAATGACCTGATAATTTTATAGTTCTTTACTATAATAAGTGAGCAGTAAAGTAGACACACAATGATAAACAATTATCGTAAATATAACATGCACATATTTGTCATTATTACATTAAAAGAAAGTCATTATATTAATATTTAGTAATAAAATGATTTAAAAAAAAATATTTACCTAAAATGACACCTGTCATTTAAGTGTGGGAGGTCTCATGGCTAAATTGGACCAGCCTGGTGGCCAATCTTCATTAATTGCACCATAATTGCACCAGTAAGAGCAGAGTGTGAAGGTTCAGTTAGCAGGTAAGAGCACAGTTCTGCTCAAAATACTGCAATGCACACAGCATTATGGGTGACATACCAGAGTTCAAAAGAGGACAAACTGTTGGTGCACGTCTTGCTGGCGCATCTGTGACCAAGACAGCAAGTCTTTGTGATGTATCAAGAGCCACGGTATCCAGGGTAATGTCAGCATACCACCAAGAAGGACGAACCTCCACCAGCATCACGTAGTGACCTGGCCACTATCCTGCAAGAAGAATGGCTTAAACTCCCTCTGACCACTGTGCAGGACGCAGTATATGTCATTCCCAAGACCAACTGACGCTGTATTGGCCGCAAAAGGAGGCCCTACACCATACTAATAAATGATAGTGGTCTAAAACCAGGTGTTTCAGTTTCATTGTCCAACCCCTGTATAATATAAGGGTTACAAATACTTAACTGCCTTAGACTATAACTTTATAACTTTAGACTGGGCTAGCTTTATTGTGAAGCTAGTCCTTGTAGCTGGTTATAGACACGATGTTGATTCTATTTCGGTGAGGCCAATCGTTCTCCGAGTGGAGAGTTTCTGAGCCAATTTGTTTTTTTACACAATTTGGAATTTGTCATCCGCATTTAACTCATCCGTGAAGTGAAACACCAACATACACACACTAGGGGGCAGTGGGCACACTTGCCCGGAGGGGTGGGCAGCCCTACCCATGGCGCCCGGAGAGCAGTTGGAGGTTAGCTCCTTTGAGCAAGGTACCTCAAGTCGTTAATGTCGGTTCAGGGAATCAAACCACCAACCCTCCGGTCACAGAACCAGTTCCCCAACCTCCAGCCCACGACTGCCCCAAAATTCTAGTAGAGCAAGGACTGTTGATCGTAGAGAGCCATATGAAGAAGGTTGAAATGTTACTATTCATTCTCAAATAGTGTTACACTGAGGTAGAGATGAAACCCACACCAGCAGGAGCTTCCCTCTACCTTCCCTCCCGGACTCGGACTGACCAACCCAGACACCAGCCCCAAAATTTCAGCCACGTCATTGCCTCCCGTCATGCTACACGGCAGGAGTTACAAGGGGAGTTGGGTGGCTATAAACAGAATCACCCCTCACCCAGCTCACACGTTCACACCAACCTCCCCCAACCCTTGGTGCACATTCTCATTGTGAGAGCCTATGTTCTGTCTGGCTCTTCCTTTAACAGGAGCTGCAGTTGGGTAACTGCCCTGAAACTCCCGGAGGTGAGGGGTTGAAGCTTTGGTCAGGAATCTACTGGCAAGTTTTTGCCATCCAAGGAACCTCAAAGACTTCTATATCCTGTATTTCCTGTCTCGCTTCTTGATTGTCCAGACACAGATCTGTTCAAGCGCTTCATCCTTGTTTTGGATGAACGAGTGTTACGTCTTTTCTCCGCTGGGTCCAGCGTTGTTAATAATTGATCTGGGTTAGCGAAAGCTGTACAGCACTTCTATAACTTCTCCGCCCAAAGGTAAGGTTAGCGGTCTTTCCCGTCGTCCAAACCGTTTTGTCTTCATATTGAAGAGCTGAAGTCCCATTGTTTCCTCTCTGTTTCTGTTTCAGAGCGTTCAGGTCTTCTTGAACTTCCACTAACGGTCAAGGAGACCCTTACTCATCTGCATATCAAAGCTTATTGATGTGTATTCCAGCCATCCTCTCATTTCTGAGTTGCATTCATTTTTCCCCAAGATCTTGTACTGATGATGGGGGATTTGGACCAATGTGCAAAGCCTTCTCCAGCAACATCCCAAAGACTCTCAACAGGGTTCAGGTCTGGACTCTGTGGTGGCCAATCCATGTGTGAGAATGATGTCTCCCTGGACCACTCTTTCACAATCCTGGAATTGTCATCTTGGAATATGGCCGTGCCATCAGGGAAGATCCATTGCTGGAGTAACCAGGTGGGTCGGGATGTTCAGGTGGTCAGCTGACCTCATCCTCTGGGCACATGACGTCGTTGAACCTGGACCTGACCAGCTGCAGCAACCCTAGATCATAGCACCGCCCCCACAGACTTGTACGGGAGGCACTATGTATGATGGGTGCATCACTCCAGCCGCCTCTCTTCCTACCCTGCTCCACCCATCACTCTGGAGCAGGGTAAATCCGGACTCATTCGACCACATGACCTTCTTCCATCGCTCCAGAGTCCAGTCTATATGCTCCCTAGCAGGCTGAAGCCGTGTTAGCCGGTTAGCCTCACTGACGAGTGGTCTTCATAAGGCTACACAGCTGTTTAGTCCTGATCCCCGAGTTCCCTTCACAGTGTGGGTGTGGAGAAGCTCTCCCTCTCACTAATAAACATCTCCCTGAACTCTACTGCTGTTCCTCCACCATCTGATTCACCACACTGTTAAGAGATCAGCCATCACCATCATTCAGGATTGGTTTCCGACCACATTCCAGAAGATGATGACCGTCCCTCCACTTCTTAGGGCGTTGGACAATTCTGAACCGGACAGTCCTTGTCTTTCCACATGGTTGTTGAACAAATGAGAAGCTCCTCACTGCATCAGTTAGGGTTAAATAACATGTAGCCAGCTGAAACAGAATCACCCCTGCAGTAATTATCCAAAGGGAGGCTTCCACCTATACGCTTAGTTAGTTTGGAGGTTCCTCATTAGAACAAGGCTCTGGTATACCAGTGTCCAATTAAGAATGTCCCGCGGGTTTCACATGGCTGACTACACAGTACTACACGGTAGGTTGCACGTTCTGAACTCCCTCAGTTTGATCTCACTTTCTTCCTGTTTGTGGACCAACAGCACCAAGCACACCGGTACCAAACACATGGGCGCTGCTGAACACTACAGAGTATCCTGTCGGGGATGCCACCCTTTTAAAAAGCGTCTGATGTTGAAAGCGATCTGTCTGCAGCCGCCTGCTGAGACGTAGCATCACCAAAGCCTCGCAGAGGAGATCAGCCATCGACCAGCAGAAGGCTGTGGTCATGTCTGTCAGAGGCTATTAGTGTCCAGTAGCACGCACACCCATTCGCGCACACGGGCTTGCCCCAAGGACAACATGACGGTCGGGTGTTGCGCTGATCAAGCAAAGCGTGGAACCGTGAGTGTTAGATTCTCTTACAGGTGACGAGACACTCCTCATGTCATGAGACCACCCTTGACCCCTCCACCCCCACCCACGTCGTCCAGAAGGGTACAGAGGACACGCTCCGATCACATCCCGGATGAACAGCTCTCAGCTACACTCAAATTACACCAGAAATCTCCACCACTAACGTAGCCAGCACCACCCATGAAGCTTGCCTCTTTGGTGTCCAGTGTTGGGTGTAACATGGTTCGCAGCTACTACTTCCTGTAACAGTACTCTCTGATGTGGGTCAGCACCACTTTACAATAAGACTACACCTTCAAAAGTGAAGCGTGTAAGATTTAAGGTGGACCTGTTACCATAAACTGAATATGACATATAGAACTATGTGCACTTTCCTGTAACTACAAGGTGTGTCTTTGGTAGCTTCAGATGAGCCTTCATATCCATATAGGAGCAGCTCATCTTCCAACAGAGGCTGCCACCGCCATGTTTCTAGAGTAGCCCATAGCAGACGCAAGATGAATCCTTCTTGCTCCAAAGATACAATTCCTGAAGATTTCCCATTCCACCTTAAATAGTGCACCATTCAGCATCTTATGCGATATGGTCTTGTTCAAATTTTCCCATTCCACCCTTAACTGGGCAGCATTCACTTTTGCACATTGGCATTCAGCTTCTTATTCACCAGCGTCTTGTTCAGTCCGGTTCCACCTTAAACAAGATAGCAGTTGCCTTCTGGCATGGACATTCAGCGTCCCATTTGCCAGCTTCTTGTTCAGTTAATCCTCCAAAGTTACAACTCCCGGAGTTTTCCACGTCCACCTTAAATAGGGCACCATTCATCTTCTTATTCGCCAGTGCTTGTTTAAATTTCCCCATTCCACCTTAAACAGGGCAGCAGTTACATTCTTGCACTGGCATTTAGATTACTGTATGTCAGCTTGGTAATCCAGTTCTCCCATTCCACCTTAAATGGTGCAGCAGTTACATTCTGGCGCTGACATTCAACTTCCTATTTGGCAGCTTCTTGTTCAGTTAGTCCTGTTCCACCTTAAATGGGAGCAGTTACATTCTTGCACTGGCATTCAGATTCTTATCGGCCAGCTTCTTGTTTCAATTGTCTCGTTCCACCTTAAATCAAGCAGCAGTTTCATTCTGATGCTGGCATTCAGCAGCTTGTTGCCAGCATCTGGTTTAAACTGTCCTGTTCCACCTTAAACAGGGTAGCAGTTACATTCTTATCAGCCAGCTTCTTGTTTCAATTGTCTTGTTCCACCTTAAATTGTGCAGCATTGATATTCTTGTGCTGATATTCAGATTCTCATTTCTCAGCTTCCTACTGCAATTTCCAGTTCCACCTTAAATGGTCCAGCAGTGACCTTGGCGCTGACAATAAGCTTCTTATTTGCCAGCTTCTTGTTCAGTTCCACCTTAAACAGGGCAGCAGTTACATTCTCGCACTAGCATCATTCAGCTTTCTATTTGCCAGATTCCTGTTCCAATTGTCCCATTCCACCTTAAATCCTGCAGCAGTTACATTCTGGCACTGACATTCAGCTTCTTATCTGCCAACTTCATGTTCAATTATACGGGTTCCACCTTAAATAGGGCAGCATTTACATTCTCCTGCTGGCATTCAGTTCCTCAGTTGCCAACTTCCTAAAACAATTTCCAGTTTCACCTTAAATGGCTTTTCCACCTTAAATCCTTCGGCTTCTTACTCACCAGCTTCTGGTTCAGACTTCACTGGGTAACCATAAATGGTGCAGCAGCTTTTGTAATGCCTCATCTTTTAAGGTGGAGCAGGAGGATTGGAACCAGAAGCTGGGGAATGTTCTTATCAATAACAATGAGGTTCTACATCAGCTTATGGGTAAATGGGTGGAACAAATAGCTAGAACTCTGGTGCTGGAGAACCATTTTGAGTTCTGAGGATCGGCAGAAAACCTGAGGACCACTGTGGGTTCTAGAGAGGGAAGGGGTTGGGTGGGTAAGGGGTTCCAGTTGGTTGTAATACGCAACCTCACCACTAGAGGCTCATAAACACCTATCAGTAAACATGAGGTTCTACAACAGCTTATGGGTGAATAGGTGGAAATCGGGTTATGGCTTAGTAGGCAGAACAAATAGCTAGAACTCCGGTGCCGGAGAACCATTTTGAGTTCTGAGGATCGGCAGAAAACCTGAGGACCACTGTGGGTTCTAGAGAGGGAAGGGGTTGGGTGAGTAAGGGGGTCCAGTAGGTTGTAATACACAAGCTCACCACTAGAGGCTCAAACACCTATCAGTAAACATGAGGTTCTACATCAGCTTATGGGTGAAAATCGAGTTATGGCTTAGTAGGCAGAACAAATAGCTAGAACTCTGGTGCCGGAGAACCATTTTGAGTTCTGAGGAACGGCAGAAACTATGAGGACCACTGTGGGTTCTAGAGAGGGAAGGGGTTGGGTGGATAAGGGGGTCCAGTAGGCTGTAATACGCAACCTCACCACTAGAGGCTCAAACACCTATCAGTAAACATGAGGTTCTACATCAGCTTATGGGTGAAAATCGGGTTTTGGCTTAGTAGGCAAAACAAATAGCTAGAACTCCGGTGCCGGAGAACCATTTTGATTTCTGAGGAACTGCAGAAAACCTGAAGACCACTGTGGGTTCTAGAGAGGGAAGGGGTTGGGTGGGTAAGTGGATCCAGTAGGCTGTAATACGCAATATAGATAGAACTCTGGTTCTGGAGAACCATTTTGAGTTCTGAGGATCGGCAGAAAACCTGAGGACCACTGTGGGTTCTAGAGAGAGAAGGGGTTGGGTGGATAAGGGGGTCCAGTAGGTTGTAATACGCAACCTCACCACTAGAGGCTCATAAACACCTATCAGTAAACATGAGGTTCTACATCAGCTTATGGGTGGAAATCGGGTTATGGCTTAGTAGGCAGAACAAATAGCTAGAACTCTGGTGCCGGAGAACCATTTTGAGTTCTGAGGAACGGCAGAAAACCTGAGGACCACTGTGGGTTCTAGAGAGGGAAGGGGTTGGGTGGGTAAGGGGGTCCAGTTGGTTGTAATACGCAACCTCACCACTAGAGGCTCATAAACACCTATCAGTAAACATGAGGTTCTACATCAGCTTATGGGTGGAAATCGGGTTATGGCTTAGTAGGCAGAACAAATAGCTAGAACTCTGGTGCCGGAGAACCATTTTGAGTTCTGAGGATCGGCAGAAAACCTGAGGACCACTGTGGGTTCTAGAGAGGGAAGGGGTTGGGTGGGTAAGGGGGTCCAGTAGGTTGTAATACGCAACCTCACCACTAGAGGCTCATAAACACCTATCAGTAAACATGAGGTTCTACATCAGCTTGTGGGTAAATGGGTGGAACATATAGATAGAACTCTGGTTCTGGAGAACCATTTTGAGTTCTGAGGATCGGCAGAAAACCTGAGGACCACAGTGGGTTCTAGAGAGGGAAGGGTTTGGGTGGGTAAGGGGGTCCAGCAGGTTGTAATACGCAACCTCACCACTAGAGGCTCATAAACACCTATCAGTAAACATGAGGTTCTACATCAGCTTATGGGTGGAAATCGGGTTATGGCTTAGTAGGCAGAACAAATAGCTAGAACTCTGGTGCCGGAGAACCATTTTGAGTTCTGAGGAACTGCAGAAAACCTGAGGAACACTGTGGGTTCTGGAGATGGAAGGTGTTGGGTGGGTAAGGGGGTCCTGTTGGTTGTAATACGTAACCTCACCACTAGAGGCTCATAAACACCTTCCTTAGCACCTTCACAAGAACTAACATCGCTACTGTTCTCGCCTTGGGTTCTCCATCAGCTACTGTGAAACCCGACAGGTTCACCAGCTTGATTACGTACCACACCCCCCAACAGGACGTCTTATTAATCAGATCTATCAAATCGTTCGGCCTACATTCACATTCTGAGTACTGTTCTCCTCGCTAACCACGGCCAACCTCCACCCAACCTTCCACACATGACCACTCGGACCATACTTCGGAAGCGCTGGTGCATTTGAGGATTCATGTCCAACAAAGTGGAAGCAAACTGGGACCCACACGCTTCTGCTCCATTTAGTCGAGTCCACTGCTGAAATCCGGCCAGCATTCATAATCATCTTTCCCAAATTAGCATTTGGACCGGAGCGGACCATTAATCACGACTTGGCCCACCCTGCGGGTCTGACTTGTATCTGGAATGCACGTCTGAACCAGTGGCGATCGATCCAATTACATTTCTCCCATTCCTATAATCCTGCAGTAACGTTCCGGCTGCAGAAAGGGTTTTCCAGAGTGCAACCCATTCCAGAGGCCTCAGTGAAGGGTCTGAGCTGGGTTGGGAAGGCCAGCTGGTGGCCAGGAGGTCCCGGGATTGGCTCCCCTGTCTGCACCCTTGGGAAAGGAGTTTGAAGGCGCAATGGTACATCTAGGACGTCTATGTATCCTATTGCTGAGGTATCTACTGATGCTAGCATGCTAACCAGCTAGCCCTGGCCCGTCCTGTCTCCTAATACCACCGTGTACCTATAGAGGTGGTAGAGAGTCACGGTAGCGCTGTAGGAGTGCAATCAGTCTAGCGTGAGAGGTTGAAGAAGTCCGCCGCTGCCCTGACGGCGTATTCTAACGTCCGGTCGATCGTGTTGAAGGTGCTACTCCCGGTTAGCTACTTTGAAGGCAGGCAGCCACGCTGGCTTAAGCTCTTGATGCTAATTTCCCATTCCACCTTAAAAAGTTCTATTTTGGTGCATGTGCAAGCCAATTGGAGCTAGGCTGGAGCGTCGCTTCCCAAGAGCTTCAGCCATCTTTGTGTTCCTGCTCCTTCTGTTGGCTACCTGCCCATTAAATGATCTACTCGGGAGCAGCAGCACCTTCACCGTGATTGAGAAGAGGTTAGAAACGCCGTCGGGGCAGCAGTGGATTCTTCATCCTCTCATGTTGGACGGATTCTGCTCCTCACTCTCGGCAGGAAGCCACGTCCAGCCGCAGGAAAAGAGGTGGCATAATTAAATCCCGGTTTCTTACAATAAGGGTGGGCACCTACTGGGCTGCCCCCCTGTTTGGATTATGAACTCGACAACCTAAGCCGACACTAACTCAACATTGCAGACGTCTCGGTATGGAGCTGTAGAGGTTCCTAATGGTGTCCTGTGATAATCCATCCCATGCAGCTTGAACATCCTCACACAGTTCCTGCAGATGGTGCGGTAGGGGTGGAGGTGGAGGGACACCAGACCTTCTGGACGTGTGACAGCAAACCGTTCATCTTGGTGCTGACCACGGTGCCTCCACACACGGATTCGTTGGGCGTCTCCACCAAGACTAAAGCGGGACTCGTCACTGAAGATGACCCGCTGCCATTCTGAGTCACTCCATGACAGTCTGGAACGACACCACTGCAGTCTTTGGTGACGGTGACGTGGTGTTAAGGACAGTCGTGGTAACGGTCTGTGTGCAGGTAGTCCTGCGTGGTGCAGCCGTCTGCCAATGGTGCTGCACTAACAGGATGACTCATGGAGGACACCAATGCTCGCTGGATGTCTGTAATGGTGGCTGAAGGGTCAGTCAGATACAGAGATAAGGTCCATCACATGTGCGGTCCAGCCTAGAACTGGAATCATTAGCATGCCTCATGATGCCAAACCCACCCACCAAGTTTCATTCCAGTGGGTTGACTCCTTCTGGGCGCAGGTCTATTTCTGATGGTGAGTGTAGATCACTTTCCTGATAGATGGACTGGTGGAATTTGTCTGGAATCTCATTAACTGAAGACATTACACATTCAAGTTAACACTGCTTCTCCTTCCGGGGGACATCCGGAAGCTTCATCGCAGTGTTTTGAGGAATTCTGAATGGGAATGCTCCACAGGCAGCCTCTGCACTACTGAATCCTGTGGATGATTGAGTCTTCACACGCTGCTGAGCGGCTACATTCAAGACAGCGGGACAGGGGGGTCAATAATGGGAGGTCAGGAGGTCACCCCTCTGCACCAATTCCGCGGCCATGAATTAAAGATGATTATAGGCGTGGCACAGGGCCCGAAGGCTTCACTTGGCGGGTCATTTATCCAGAGGACAGGTTTTGGGAGAGAGGGGGCGAGCAAGTGGGCGTCGTAATTGAGCGAGTCGCTCTGATAAAGCGGGCCGGAGGACGGGAGATTAAAAATCCTCTCGGCGCAGCTCCAGAACGAGCTCTCAACACGAGGGCTCATCATCCAGAGCTGCCACGGCGTCCGGATCCCCGGAACAAAGCAGATGTGAACCTGTCCGGAGTTACGGATGTCTTTCAAACGCGTGTTGGAGTAATCCAGCAATGAATTATTTACTGTATTTCAGCCCCGGCGCATATGCAGCCAGGGATAATGAATATGCATGACCACCTGGAAGGTGTCCAGTGGCTCAGGTAAACAGCTCCTGGCGCTCCCGGCGGGAAATGGTGCTGGTTTTTAGACACTAATGAAGAAGAGCTGTTGGAGACCATAGCATAGTCACCGGACACGGAGTCTCAGTGCATGGTTGGTGTGGTAATACCTTCGGGCTCCTCCAGATGGCGCTGCATGAGGATGATGGGGCTATAAATCCCTACGGAGTGTGGGTGATGGGATTCATAGATTGGGAAGAGGTGCTACAGTGCAGGCAATGTCTCGTTCCATGTGTGGAAAACGGCTCCAGAGCGGAATTGTGCCAGGGAAAGCATCCACCAAATCTGGCCCAAAGGCACAATTCTTCCAGTGTCTGATTTGGTGGAAGCCTTCCCTGGCACAATTCCGAGGAGAATTCCCTGTAGACCGTACACTTCCATACACCTGCAGATTCAGCTACTTTCTTCACACTATGGTCTTTGGCCACGCCCACATGCAGTCACTCCTTTTAGCCAATCATTAACATCTGCTCTGAAGCGTATTCCACACATGGAACGAGACATTCCCTGCACTGTAGCACCTCTTCCCAATCTATGGATCCCGTCACTCACACCCCACAGGTATATATAGACGCGTCATCCTCGTGCAGCGCCATCTGCAGGAGCCTGAAGGTACTACCACCTTAAACCTGCAAGCTGACTCGTATTTAGTTACGAGGCTAATTTCCCATTCCACCTTAAAAAGTTCTATTTTGGTGCATGTGCAAGCTTGAGCATTAAAGGTGGAATGGACCATTCAGTGAAAGAGCTGGCGCATAGGAAGCCAATTGGAGCTAGGTTGGACCGTCGCTTCCCAAGAGCTTCAGCCATCTTTGTGTTCCTGCTCCTGCTCAGTTGGCTACCTGCCCATTAAATGATCTACTCGGGAGCAGCAGCACCTTCACCGTGATTGAGAAGAGGTTAGAAAACGCCATCGGGGCAGCAGTGGATTCTTTATCTTCTCATGTTGGACGGCTTCTGCTCTACACTCTCGGCAGGAAGCCACGTCCAGCCGCAGGAAAAGAGGTGGTATAATTAAATCCCGGTTTCTTACGATATGGGTCGACACCGACTGGGCTGCCCCCCTGTTTGTTTAGACTATGAACTCGACAGGCTGCGTCATCTCACAAATTCCTCTCTGTCCTGGTGACGAAATGACAACGAGATAAACACCTTCTTACATTAACATACACTGAAGGAGCCATAGGACGGAGCACTAACCCAACATGCCAGATGTCTCGGTATGGAGCTGTAGAGGTTCCTAATGGAGTCCTGTGATAACCCATCCTATGCAGTTTGAATATCCTCACACAGTTCCTGCAGTTGGTGAGGTAGGGGTGGAGGTGGAGTGGCAAGGCCTTCTGGACGTGTCTTGGTGCTGACCACGGTGCCTCCACACACGGATTCGTTGGTCGTCTCCACCAAGACTAAAGCGGGACTCGTTACTAAAGATGGACAGTCTGGTACGACACCACTGCAGTCTTTGGTGATGGTGACGTGGTGTTAAGGACAGTCGTGGTGATATGACCCACACGGCCATTCTGACAGTATATAGTTACAAGCTTTGCATAAGACTGTATATACTGTATATCACAAATTAATAATTAAAAGTGTGGTGCAATAATATTGTTATGGTCATTTAACTGCGTAGTATTCCAGATTCACTGTGAATTCCAAAAACACTGATGAATCGGTTGAATCCAGGCTTCCTGCCGGCCCTAGGCTCCTGTAATGATCCCTGTGACCTGGACACTTTGATTACCTTCAACATGAATGAAGGGTTATTGATGTATTGATCTCCGGCTGACGTACAGTGAAGCTGTTCACCTGCACCTCGGTGCGTGCGGGCCTGGCTTTCTTCTCGCTCCAGCAGTGACATTTCAGAGAACAAAGCATGCCAGCACGGTCTATAGCTGGCAATCACGCAGTGGAGGATTCATCGCTCGCTGCGCACTCCATCTCCGAGACGAGTCACAGCGCTTCAGCCTCATGTTTCTCCTGCTACAAGTGCCTCGTCTATGGCAGTAAGTAGGCCTTCTCACAGTATGAGGCCTGGTGATAAAGTTACCGGCGTGATTATGCCAGGCTGTCGCGGCGCTCTGGCTGACAGACATGTGACGTTCAAGGCCGTCTTACACGCCGCACCGTCATCTCAGGAACTCGGTGGTAGGAGTGCAATGAGTAATCAACCAATAATAATAATAAACACGCAACAACAAAAATATTCAATTAGAAAAGTGTCTATAATGTTCACATGATCCACACGGTCATTCTGACAGACTGTAATACGCTACAGATAGCGTAGGGGGCGATATGACCCACACGGTCATTCTGACAGACTGAAATACACTACATGAAGCGTAGGGGGCGATATGACCCACACGGTCATTCTGACAGACTGTAATACACTACAGGAAGTATAGGGGGCGATATGACCCACACGGTCATTCTGACAGATTGTAATACACTACAGGAAGTATAGAGGGCGATGTGACCCACACGGTCATTCTGACAGACTGAAATACACTACATGAAGCGTAGGGGGCGATATGACCCACACGCTCATTCTGACAGACTGTAATACACTACAGGAAGTATAGGGGGCGATATGACCCACACGGTCATTCTGACAGACTGTAATACACTACAGGAAGTATAGGGGGCGATATGACCCACACGGTCATTCTGACAGACTGTAATAAACTACGGTAAGAATAGGGGGCGATATGACCCACACGGTCATTCTGACAGACTGTAATACACTACAGGAAGTATAGGGGGCTATGAGACCCACACGGTCGTTCTGACAGACTGAAATACACTACATGAAGCGTAGGGGGCGATATGACCCACACGCTCATTCTGACAGACTGTAATAAACTACAGTAAGAATAGGGGGCGATATGACCCACCCTGTCATTCTGACAGACTGTAATACACTACAGGAAGCATAGGGGGCTATGAGACCCACACTGTCATTCTGACAGACTGTAATACGCTACGGGATGCGTAGGGGGCGATATGACGCACACGCTCATTCTGACAGATGGTCATACACTACAGCCATATCGCCCCTACACTTCCTGTAGTGTATTACAGCCAAGTGTCAGTGGGATTATAACAAAGTGTTCCAGCATGACCGCACACCAGTGCACAGAGCAAGCTCCATAAAGACATGGATGAGCGAGTCTGGTGTGGAGGAACTGGACTGGCCTGCACAGAGTCCTGACCTCAACCTGATAGAACACCTTTGGGATGGATCAGAGCGGAGACTGAGAGCCAGGGCTTCTCGTCCAACACCAGGGTCTGACCTCACAGATGTGCTTCTGGAAGAATGGTCAAACATTCCCATAAACACATTCCTAAACCTTGTGGAAAGCCTTCCCAGAAGAGCTGGAGCTGTTATAGCTGTAAAGGGTGGGCCGACAACATATTACACCCTACGGATTAAGAATGGGATGTCACTCAACAGCCGTATCGCCCCCTACACTTCCTGTAGTGTATTGCAATACAATCTCTTCTAAAATGAGAGTGTTCCTGGTGGGGTTGTGCTGGAGTAACAGCCCATACTCTTCTGGGGAGGCTTTCCACTAGATGATGGAACATCCCAGAGTTCCACGGTTCCACAGCCACTAGCCCACACTCGGTACTGGGCTCTAGAACAGTGTTGCACATTTTAGTGCACTGCCTGTTTTAACACACCCACTTTAACCCAAATACTGGGCTGTATATGAACCTAATATTTGGATCAGCTGTGTTGGGGGCACACTCAAACATGGTGGGCAGTGGGCCTCCAGGACCAGGGCTGAGGAACACTGCTCTAGAACGCCCCATCTCAGTGGACAGTGCTTTTCCATACAGAGATCACACATGGTGCAACACGGCAATGGACACACCTTAAAAAGCAGTGGCTGTCTGGATACTTTTGGACAGATTCCAAGACAGTTCCCTCGCAGGTGCCGGACCGATAAAGCCGACTGGGATTCGGAACAGCAGCCTGCTGGTCGATCGATTACAGACGTGATCGTTGAGCTTCGGCTCTGCTGATTCAACCCTTTTCTCCCAGAGACGTGTGAGCGAGCAGATGCCTTCGAGCCCTAAAAGGACCGGCTCTCCTCCGCTCCCCGACCGCGGCCCAGGCAACTGTTGCCACGGCAACCACGCTGAGACGGCATCCTCCGACTCCAGCTGACTGTAAGCGCTCCTCCTTCCCCTCCTCCACCTTTCTCTCTCTCTCTTTCTCTCAACACATCCATCCATCTCTCTCTCCCTCTATATATTGCGCACGCGTTCTCAGGACCCTATGGACATCATCAAATCCTCTGCATCTTCGCCCATCCTCGCTCTCCATGGCAACAGGCCAGGCCGGCATTCTCCCAGCTGCATGACTAAGACATGGAGAGAAAGTTGGCGAATAACGAACACACACATACACTCACAGACACGCACACACATACACACTCAAAGAGAGAGAGACACACACACACACACACACACAGACACACTCAGAGAGACACACACACACACACAGACACACTCAGAGAGACACACACGCGCACACACACACACACACACACACACACACACAGATACACACACACACACACAGAGAGACACACACACACACACACTCAGAGAGACACACACATACACAGACACACACACACACACACACACACAC
>JAMWET010001203.1:32500-52500 GCA_024036415.1 Prochilodus magdalenae | reverse complement strand
CACACATGCATATACATAGAGAGACAGAGACAGAGAAGGGGGCGGTGGGAGCTACAGCATATGGGAAGGCCTAGGGCACAGCATAGGGTAGGGTCGTTTTGAGATGCATCAATTAGCCTAAAGGAAACTTGATGTGTTCTAGCTAACACTGTCTAACCATCCTGCCATCGTAGAACACAAGATCAGCATCATGGACGTTCTTACATTTACATTACTCACCTGAAGCGCTTTTCCACGGCAACCTGCAAGGTTATTCATACAGCAGGTAGGCCAGCGTGGGGTTAGGAGTCTTGCCCAAAGCCTCTTATTGGTGTAGCACAGCAGAGTTATCTAGACCAGGAATTGAACCTCTGTCTCCCACATGGGATGGAAGCTCCGACATTTACATAGGCTTCCCATTCCACCTTAAACAGGCCCATAAGTCATTATTATAACACACGAGGCACCAAAGTGTAACTCCTGCACCATTTAAGGTGGACTGGCTTTAGGGTGGTCTTTTTCCAGGCTGACCAGGTATGGAGATTAGACCGATGGATCATGCAGGGCAGCTATTCAGCGGCAGCTTCATGGGATCTACCAGCTGCGGAAAGCTCGTTCGGAATTCTTGGCGATCCGATTTCTACAGACCATCACACAACAGCTCAGGAAAACTACCAACCAACCAAGACCGCACTCCATCAGCTCAGCAAACCACAGCCCATCTAAACCCACATACAGAAGAAGGAAGTGGGGGGGGAAGAGAGAGACGGCCGAGTCTCCCGTGACGCACATACATCCCATATGGCAGTAAGCAGCGTGTACGGGACCGACAGCTGTTACGGTTTATGACACAGGTGCTTATAGCAGGAAATCCATGTTCCCCCCATTGATGACTAACACTGCTGTCAATACGAGAGATCATCGGTGAGCTATTTTGAGCCTCGGGTCGTGATTCTCCACCACTGCACCCAATAGAAGGGAAGCGGGAAGCAGGGCTGCGTCGTTATTCCCTGATGGAAAACGTTTAACCCAGGACCGAAAGACACGTCACAGTCCCAGTGACAGATTCACCCCATGCATCATTAGGCACCCTATCAGAACATCAGAGAGGTGGCTCAGCTAAACGTCTACATTACAGCTGATGAGCAATGGAAGCTTTCAGCGCACAGCTTAGCATGGTGCTAACCGCGTGTCTGAATCATCACACGGTGAGCTGAAACCGTGAAAGGTTTCCGCTGTTTGTGTTAGCTACATTAGCCTCGTAGCTCCTGAAGGAGTGCATTTGGGGCAAGCATGGATTTCTAGCCTGAACTCAAAGCTTGCATTTTTAGCATGCTAGCTTTAGCATTAGAGGTGGCTAAACAGCTAAACCTCAACATTACAGCTAATGAGCAACGGAAGCTTTCAGTGCACAGCTTAGCATGGTGCTAACCGTGTGTCTGAATCAGCACACGGTCAGAGTTGATCAATAATCTTAAACTTCTGACATGTTGCAACATATACAGCGACTGAGGTACACCACAAAGCTAAAACCAGTCGCAGTAGTCAGGTTGTACTAGTGTTCCACTGCTCGTGTTAGCTACATTAGTGTCATATAGGGCTGCCACCCATCCCGTAAAATATGGAATCGTCCTTTATTTGGAAAGTAAATGTTGCGTCTCGTATTAAACCAATACAGGACAGGGTATTTAACCCCCAACCCAACGCAATTTTGAAGACATGTCTCTCATACGTGACCACGCCCCCTGTTTGTTATTTTCATTGCTAAAAAGGTGGCAACGCTAGCGTCATAACTAGTGAAGAAGTAAACATGGCTGATCAAGTATAATTGGGGTAAGTAAACTTCTGGCTAGCGTAAAAAAAGGGCAACATGAACGTTTAGCATACTCAGGGCTAGTACATTCGACGCAAGCATGCATTTCTAGCATGGACTCAAAGCTAGCATTCTTAGCATACTCAAAGCATACAAACTCACACGTAGCATGGTGCTAACTGCATGACACACCAACATATACAGCGACTGAAGTACACCACAAAGCTAAAACCAGTTGCAGTAGTCAGGTTATACTAGTGTTCCACTGCTCGTGTTAGCTACGTTAGCATCATATAGGGTTGCTACCCGTCCCGTAAAATACGGAATCGACCTTTATTTGGAAAGTAAATGTTGTCGATTTGTTTCATATTGCCGTAAATGTCCGTAAATTTGTTCCGTATTTCTGTAAATGTCTGATATAAACACCTGTCACACACATGAATGATCATAACACGCCAACGCCCCCTGGACTCAGCTCAAATACGAAACACGGCTGGTTCCGTATTATCGTGAATGTCCGACAAACACGTGTCATATATGATGGATCACACTCTCCTCCAAACAAGACATGTCACTCACACATGACCACGCCCTATGTTTCATTTCTAAAAGGTGGCAACCCTAGCGTCATGACTAGTGAAGAAGTAAACATGGCTGATCAAGTACATTTGGGGTAAGTAAACTTCTGGTTAACATACAAAAGGGCAACATGAACGTTTAGCATACTCAGGGCTAGTACATTCGACGCATGCATGCATTTCTAGCATGGACTCAAAGCTAGCATTCTTAGCATACTCAAAGCATACAAACTCACACTTAGCTTGAAGTACACCACAAAGCTAAAACCAGTCGCAGTAGTCAGTTTATACTAGCGTTCCACTGCTTGTGTTAGCTACATTAGCATCATAGCTAGTGAAGAAGTAAACATGGCTGATCAAGTACATTTGGGTTAAGTAAACTTCTGGCTAGCTTACACAGGGGCAGCATGAATGCTTAGGATACTCATGACTAGTACACTTGGTGCAGGCAACTCAAAGCTAGCATTCTTAGCATGCTGAAGGCAACCAAAACCGAAGCTATGCTTGCATGCTTAGCTTGAGCGCTAATCGGCTTCATGTGTTCTGTTATTCACAGTCTTGGCTTTTACTTTAATTACCTGATTCGTGAAATGCTCACCTGAGTCTTTCAGCTCCATGAAATTTCCAATTTACGATGCACAGTGCCAAGCGTTGACTGGAGTGAGGCAAAGCTCCACCACTGGACTCTGGAGGATTGGAAACGAGTTCCCTGGTGATGGATCATGCTTCACTGTCTGGCGGTCTGGTGGAGGAATTTGGGTTTGGTGGATAGATCCAGGAGAACCCTACTTTTCGGAATGCAGAGTGTCCACTGGGGAAGTTCCTTTTCCAGCATGACTGACCCCTAGGCAAGCAAGGTCCGTAAAGACAGTTTGATGAGCTTGGTGTG
Organism: Prochilodus magdalenae; assembly: GCA_024036415.1. Lineage (NCBI taxonomy): Eukaryota > Metazoa > Chordata > Actinopteri > Characiformes > Prochilodontidae > Prochilodus > Prochilodus magdalenae. The sequence continues at coordinate 49,241 of JAMWET010001203.1, read as the reverse complement.
AGGAGCTCCAGTGGCCTGCACAGAGCCTGGACCGCAACCCCACTAGAACATCAACTGCATGCCAGCAGGCCTTGCCTGACCGGCACACTCCAAAAACTCTGGAATCATGGAAACACTTCCCAGAAGAGTGAAGGCCACATGGGGAGTTCATGCCTGTGGTTTTGGAATGGGATGTCCAATAAGCTCATGCAGGTGTGTCCACATACTTTTGGCCGTATTCTGGCAGAGGGCCTGTTGGAGCAGCTGGGAAGAACGCAGCACACGGAATAAATGAAAATTCAATCTGCTGCAATTTGCGTACAAATTGGCATAATTGAAACGGCGTCTGTCAGGAATCACATTTGGATTACGTGAAACGTTCATTAAACCCCCAAAACGGCGAATGATGAATCGGTTTGTGAAGCTTCATGCATAGCGCCATTAACCGAGCCTTTCCGAACTTTGTTTCATTTCCCTCCCTGCTCCACCCGATTCACCTCTTCAGCACGCCGTCGCGCTGTTCTAGACCTTTGATCTCATTTCCAAACAAGGTGGAACTACCTGACTGTCTTTTAAGCACAAGTTCTTTGATCATAAGCAAAATAGCAGTTTAAAGTCAGCCCCGTTATCCAGCTACCAACAGGGTCGAAGGTAAGACCTCTGGCGTGGTCCCTGGTGGCGCAGTGGTGATGCGCTGGGTTGGAAACCCCTACAACAGTGTACGGTCACACATCACAACAAAAAAGTAGTGGGCAGTCGTGGGTGGAGGTTAGGGAACCAGCCTTGTGACCAGAGGGGCCTGCCAGTAACGACTGAGGGGCCCTTGAGCAAGGCACCTAACCCCCAACTACTCCCTGGTTGCCCCACTGCTCTGGGGGAGTGTGTTTTCCTCACGGATGGGTTAAATACGGACTCAGAGATGACTGGCCTCGCCGAATTTTTTTTAATCACATCTGAAATTAAAGCTCAGATATACAGTATGATCTCACCCTGCTCATGTGTCTGATTGTGGTACCTGTACCGCACGTCCATCCATTGTCAAGTGAGCCATTTCGCTGTTGTAGGTTTCCCATGGAGGTCATTAGTGGAGGTAAACCGCAGCATTGACAGAAAGGGCATTAACCGCACATCTATAAGAAGAACAGCGACAGATCCACTGGAGGAAAGACGCCATGGATATACTCGGAGGGTACCCCAGCGAGGGCTCGAACATGAGTCGAGTCCCGAGTCTCTGAGGTATGAGTCCCAAGTCTAGAGGCTCTGAGGTACAAGTCCCAAATCCAGTTTAGAGTCTCTGAGGTCCGAGCCTCAAGTGGAGTCCAGTCTCTGAGGTATGAATTTCAAGCTGAGTTCAGAGTCTCTGAAATACGAGTCCAAAGTCAAGTTTAGAGTCTCTGAAATACGAGTCCCAATTCGTGTCTAGAGTCTCTGAGGTATAAGTACCAAGCCGAGTTTAGAGTCCCTGAGGTATAAGTACCAAGTCGAGTCCCGAGTCTCTGAGGTACGAGTCCCAAGTCTCTGAGGTATGAGTCCCAAGTCTCTGAGGTACGAGTCCCAAGTCGAGTCTAGAGTCTCTGAGGTACAAGTCGAGTCTAGAGTCTCTGAGGTACAAGTCGAGTTTAGAGTCTCTGAGGTCCGAGCCTCAAGTGGAGTTCAGAGTCTCCAAGGTATGAATCTCAAGCCCAGAGTCTCTGGAATACAAGTCTCAAGTCGAGTTTAGAGTCTCTGAGGTATAAGTCCCAAGTCGAGTCCCAAGTCTCTGAGGTTTTAGTTCCAAGATGAGTCCCAAGTCTCTGAAATACGAGTCCCAAATCGAGTTTAGAGTCTCTGAAATGCGAGTCCCAATTCAAGTCTAGAGTCAGTTATAAGTACCAAGCTGAGTTTAGAGTCTCTGAGCTATAAGTCCCATGTCGGGTTTAGAGTCACTGAGGTTTAAGTCCCAAGTTGTGTCCTGAGTCTCTAAGGTACAAGTCCGAGGTCGAGAAGTCAGCTGAGACGGGATAATACATAGACTCTGGTCTAACAACTGACTAAACTAGAGATGAGGGAGAGGGTTGATCTGAGCAGAGGAGTGAGAACGAGGAAGAGAAGGAGGAGAGAGATGGACAGAGAGTTTCCTGGGGACTTGTGAAGTTATCACACATGGCATGAACAGCATGAGACGCAGCAGGCCATGTTTACATCAGTGTGGTTTCTTCTCCTCTAAAGAAAAAGGAGGCGTGATTGATTAGTTTGAGGTATCATGTTAGATGGCCACTTGTAATTTATCTAGAACCCTAGAATACAACTCCTACAGCCTTCGTAGCATTTCAGACACGGCTGAATTATTCATTTCCCCAAACTGAAGGACAAGGCACGTTAGCTGTGTGAAGCCACTTCAAGCGCAAGTTAACATTAAACTCGAGCAAGAACGAGTGTTAGTGCCCTTAACAGCACACAGGAGAGGCTAGGCCTCAGGGCTTCCGGTCTTTAAGTCTTTCCAGCAAAACCAAAAGATAAAAGAAGAAATGAAAGAGGACAGTAAGCCAGGAAATAATGTCCCAAGTCGAACTTGAGTGTCTTTGAGGTGCAGGTCCCAAGTCGAGACAAAAAGTCCCTGAGCTATGAGTCCCGAGTGAGTTCTAGAATCTCGGAGGTATCAGTCCCAAGTCAAGTATAGAGTCCCCAAGCTATGAGTCCCATTAGAGTCCAGAGTTTCTTGATGTGTGAGCCCCAAGTGGACTCTGGAGTCTCTGAGGTATCAGTCCCAAGCCGAGTATAGAGTCCCCAAGCTATGAGTCCCAAGTTGAGTCCAGAGTTTCTTGATGTGTGAGCCCCAAGTGGACTCTGGAGTCTCTGAGGTCCTAAGTCAAGTGCCAAGTCAAGTCCCAAGTCCCCAAGCTATGAGTCCCATGAGAGTCCAGAGTTTCTAGATGTGTGAGCCCCAAGTGGACTCTGGAGTCTCTGAGGTCCCAAGTCCCAAGTCAAGTCCCAAGTCCCAAGTCCCTGAGCTATGAGTCCCAAATTGAGTCCAGAGTTTCTAGATGTGTGAGCCCAATATGGATTCAAAAGTCTCGGAGGTACCAGTACCAGGTCAAGTATAGAGTCCCTAAGCTACGAGTCCCAAGCTGAGTCCAGAGTTTCTTAATGTGTGAGCCCCAAGTGGACTCTGGAGTCTCTGAGGTCCCAAGTCCCAATTTGCGTGCCAAGTCTAGTCCCAAGTCCCTGAGCTATGAGTCCCAAGTGGAGTCTAGAGTCTCTGGGGTTGAGCTGAGAGTTTACTGACATGCGAGTCCCAAGTCGAGTCCCGATTCTCTGACGCATTACTCCCAAGTCGAATCCAGTGTCTCTGAGTCCCAAGTTGAGTCCAGAGTCTTTCAGGTGTGCACCTGCATCTCTAAGGTCCAAGTGTGAGCCTAGTCATGAGTCTATGTCAAAGCCTGGGGGGTCTTGAATCTCTGATGTGGAAGTCTAAACCCTGTGCCTCTGGAGTATGGGTCCAGGTGTCTCTAAGGTGCCAGTCCTGAGTCTCTAAGGGATGAATTACACCCTACACGGTAAACTCCAGACTTGCCTCGGAATGGGCACCCCAGAGACCCTAGACTCGACACAAGTCAAGCCTGGAGTCCCTGAGGTGCTTGTCCTGTGTCGAGTCTAGGGTCTCTGGTGTGCCCATTCCGAGTCAAGTCTAGAGTTTACATAGTGGCATACTATGAGCCTCAGGTCCAATAGGTGTGAGTCTCGGTAGAGTCTTGAGTCCCAGAAATATGGAACAACAGCTTTGAACTATGTACAGATTTTATTTTGATCTTTTAAATGAGATTTTTATATTAGACAATATGCTCAACTATATTACATCTGCATAAACATATGTTAAATATGGACTCATACAATAAAACGCACCTTCATTATACGCATCAAATCAATAAGAAAAAAAAAACTATCCATTTCGAGAGTGTCCGTAAAAAACCCAGTATTGGGTATGTGGTCGTTTTCTTGATTGTGCTATCTATAATAAGGAGCTGGTTCTACGTATGACAGTATGTGTAATGTACTGTATTTACATAAAGCCAATTTGAGAAAAAGCTGTCAATAGCAAGCAGACAATTTGAGTTATTCATATCATCATATCTGATCTCAGACTATTATAAAAAAAAAAAAAAAAAAAAAGTACGGTGAAAATAAGCTCGGCCTTGAATCCTCAGTTATCCTTTCTCTAGCTGTCTTTAAATATCACGCAGAGTGTATTACAGCAGATCAAGGACTGAACATATCTGTACAAACAACTTCATAAATGAACTGAAATAACTTAAACTTACAACGTAAACAAACACAACAACAATAAACGCTTCCAGACGTCCAGTTTGGAGGCAATGAAAAGAAACATAAGTGCATGTAAGACTGCAAGTCAAGGGAACACTCCGGACTTTACCTGGACCTAACCCGGATATGACGCATCTGTAGACGTAGGATAAGATTCCCGTTGAAATTGAACTTCACCACATTCCCATGTCAGAAGAAAACAGTATCAATGGATCTCAATGGATTCTACAATGGGTTTTATGGTACAATTCGTTACCAGCAACAGCAATACATGCGTAAGCTCTGTAAGGTAATATGAAAAGCTTGAGGATTGAGTGAACATGTTTTTCTGCCTAAGGCATCAGAATTATTGCTAATCAACAGCCGGCTAGCGATGAAGCGTATGACGGTGAGGTGGAAATAGCTGGAACATCCCGTCAAATGCAACCGAATCCCACAGTATAGGCTTTGGTTTTGAATTCGCAGGTCAGTGGCAGTAAACCAACAGTCAACCAAGGGGCTTCTTCTGGGCTGGCTGGACGTAGCATGCCAAGTTAGCATGGGTAGATCCAGGTTTGCATATGGTTTCCCATTTACTATGAACTTCATCCTTCCATCTTCCAGACAGATACTGCAGGAACACTTCATTCAAAGGTGCCAACGCTGCTAATGCTAAATAGAGCCACAGTGGCCAGTTAGCGATCAGTGGCGCCAACTGAATCCTGTTAGGCTAATATTAGCCGCATTAGCATGTTTACAGCCGGTTCTTATTATTCCTTTATGATTAAAGCGCAAAATGCTCGAACGTTGTTTTAGTCTATGAATCTGGTACATGGTCTGAGATCAAGGAAGATCATCCACAAGGTGGTGCAGGACTGCTGGTCAAACAGTAGAGCTGTGTCACTGAGGGGGCCATGCCAAGCAGACCCTGGCCTGGTTCCTGATTTGGCCCGGCTTGGCCATCACAGTTTGGCTGGTAACCCAAATTGCACAGTACTTGATTAGCCAGGTCGTGTGCAGAGTCTGATGTTTGGTTCGTTAGCTTAGGACTGAAGCTACAAAGCTAATGTAGCAAACAAGCAACGGAAGTCTAGTGAGCCTAGCTTAGCCTAACTGGAGAACGTGGCCCGCACATTTGAGTGCTTTCCCAGCTTCCCAACACGCCTGAACTCATCAACTCATCAGTTCATTAACAAGCCCCTCCAGAGTTGCGAGAGCGGGGGTGTTAAAGCGGGCTCCAAGCTAGACTTCCAATACCGAACCTGTAGCTATGTTAGCTTCGTAGCTCCAATGCAACAACAAAGCAGCAGACCAGACAGACGCTGCACATGACCTGGCTAACCAACTTCGTTTTGGGAAAGGGGGAAGCTTGTGGGTGGGGCTGTAAACTGGACTGTCTAGTAAACCATTCCTTTGAAAGCCAGCGACCAACCCCAGACCCTGATCCACTCAAGTTCAACCCTAGTAGTCATCAGGGCTGCATAGCGTTTCGCCTGTTAGCCGTTAGCCCAATACTGACCATGCCTTCTGTAACCCTACACTCACCAAAACGTTCCTGGGATGGATAAATGATATGGCTCTAGGGAAAACCTTTAATTGGAACTGAACCTTTAAAGTATGAGGAGGTTCTTCAAATGTTCTTCACTCACTTCAGTGGGACTGTTCTTCAATGACTGGGGGACCACCAGATGGTCCGTACCTCTGCCCCATTCCTATATGTTGCAAGGTAGGTAGGAATAAAAATCTGGGCCATCTGGGTCCCTGATGACCCTTGTGTGAACCACTGCTCTTGGAATGAGGTTCTCAAACTGGTCCTCAAGGAACCAGAGACAGCCTTTTTGACAGCATTAGCCAGGGGAGGGGAGGTACACGTAAGGAGAGAGCTGCAAGTGAGGATCAGGTCAGTGTAGAAGTTTGAGACGAAGCTTGGAGGAAGAGGGATGCTAGAGTCCGTATGTATACACAGATGGTGTACAGGCAGTTTGATCCGGTGGCGGTTTCTTTTCCAGTCTCCAAACCGAGCGCCATATCACATGAGGAGCTCGAGTTGTGCAGCAGCTGCTAACACTGGGACTCAGGAATTGCCTTCATTTGGTATTTCTCGTGATGATAGTAGTATTCCTCTTCATCCGAGTCCTAAAGGAGCAGAGACGGAGAGAAAGCAGAGTTAGGAGTGTCAAAATTCTACATCGGATAATCTCAGTAAGTAGCCTAGCAATAATGTAAGTCTGGACTTGAGAGGGCTTGGACTTTTCCACTGTCCCAGACTTGTCCTAGGGTCAACAGTATTTCTACTCTGAGTTTTATTGGCCTGCAGTATTTATGCCTATTTATTTCTATCCCCATTGTACGTGTGCACTCTGTCTCTATAGTATTATTACTCTGACTATGCCCCAGTCTCTACAGTATTGATTCTCTGACATGTCTCCGTCTCTATAACATTAATACTGACTCTTCTTGACCTCTATAGTATTGATACTCTGACTTGTCTCCGTCTCTATAGTATTGATACTCTGACTTGCCTTCTGTCTGTATATTATTGATACTCCGACTTGTCTCGGTCTCTGTTGTATTGATACTCTGACTTGTCTCGGTCTCTATAGTATTGATACTCTGACTTGTCTCGGTCTCTATAGTATTGATACTCTGACTTGTCTCGGTCTCTATAGTATTGATACTCTGACTTGTCTCGGTCTCTATAGTATTGATACTCTGACTTGTCTCGGTCTCTATAGTATTGATACTCTGACTCGTCTCGGTCTCTGTTGTATTGATACTCTGACTTGTCTCTGTCTCTATAGTATTAATACTGACTCTTCCTGATCTCTATAGTATTAATACTCTGACTTGTCTCTGTCTCTATAGTATTAATACTGACTCTTCCTGATCTCTATAGTATTAATACTCTGACTCTTCCTGATCTCTATAGTATTAATACTCTGACTTGTCTCTGTCTCTGTCTCTATAGTATTGATGCTCTGACTTGTCTCTGTCTCTATAGTATTGATACTCTGACTTGTCTCTGTCTCTATAGTACTGATACTCTGACTTGTCTCTGTAGTATTGATACTCTGACTTGTCTCTGTAGTATTGATACTCTGACTTGTCTCAGTCTCTATAATATTGATGCTCTGACTTGTCTCTGTCTCTATAGTATTGATACTCTGACTTATCTCTGTCTCTATTGTATTGATACTCTAACTTGTTTCAGTCTCTACAGTATTAATACTGTAGTATTAATAATTAATAATAGCATTAAGACACGGTCTTTACAGTATTAATAATCTGACTGTGCACCAGTCTCTTAGCAATGTCTTATTGTCTAAAGTATTAATACTCTGATTCGTCATGGTCTCCATAGCATTTATACTCTGACTTGTCTCTGTCTCTATAGTGTGATACACTGACTTGTTGTCTACAGTATTAATACTAACTAGTAATGGTCTCTACAGTATTAGTACTCTGACCAATCACAGCCTCTATAGTACTGATACTCTGACTTGTCTTGTTTTTTATAGTATTAACACTCTGGCTCATCTTGGACTAGTTTTTGGACTCATGATGGTCTTTATACTCTGACTTGTCAGAGTATTATTACAACCAAGACTGAGACTTGTCTCGGTTTTAAAGAAATTGATAATCTAACTTGTCTTGGTCTCTATGGATACGTTTTAAACAGCACTGATGCAATAGGCCCTTTTCACATTTCGAGGTTCTCACTTCCGTTTGTTTCTATTAGCAGGTAATTCGGTCTCCAGTCGAGTACAGTGCAGCTTCAAGGCATTTCGCTGTGTTCCTCAGTGCCACAAATCCAAACAGCAGCCATACCTCGGATTTCATATGTTTCCGAGAACAACATTAAGTTTAAAAATGGACCCAGTTAATCCGAAGGGTAGAGGGTCCTAATTTTCCCAAATGCCGGTGTTCATGTCTGCAGCCATCACCTGCAGCCATCACCTGCCGAGAGTGATGTTTGTAAGACCCCTTTGGGTCGATTCCTGCTCAGAGGTGGCGCTGCACTCTCCTGCTGTTTCCTTTGGAATAACTTTCAGAAGCTAAAGATCTACACGGTAAGATACGAGGAAGATTTGAGATACGGGGAAGGTCTACATCACTGCCCGAGATATGGGGAAGGTCTACATCACTCTTGAAGACATGGGGCAGGTCTACATTTGTCGTCGAATGCGCAATATATATTCTTCTATGCAAAAAAAAAAAAAAAAGTCTTGATGTGCAATAATTATAACTCTATGAGATATCCAAATAACATGCTACCTCACCTCTCTATTGTCTGTTTAGAATACACAGTTTTTATAGTCATTTATTATATTTAACTACTTTTTTAGGCAATGTGTATATAATATATTATGGTTTTATTTTTATTATTATTTTTTCCCCTCTGTCTCTCTCTCTCTCTCTCTAAATTCTGCACTTTATATTTTAGCCCTATGTTTAATTACTTTGTGTGTAAAGTGTCGTTGGATTGCTGCTTCATTTCGTGGTACACTGTGCAATGACAATAAAGGCATCTTATCTTATATCACTGCCCGAGATATGAGGCAGGTCTACATCACAGGAGGAAGGTCTTCCATGTTTTGGTTGCTGTTTACAGTCCTGGAGTGGAGCGTGTAAAGGCTCTACTGCCCTAGCTGTCTTCATGCTAATGATCATTTTTCATTTTTGACTCTGCAAACGTTTCAGCATATCAATATCTGCATTCAATGTGTAGAGCACCATCAATCACATACAGTCTCTGTATTATATTTACTGCTGCAGTCTGACACGTCTAAGCCCACCACGTCTCCCACCCACTCTTGGCCTAGTGGTGGTCTTAAAGCGGGTATTTGTGTGGAAATCCCCCTCTGGAAGTCTGTATTAATCCCAGATTAGGACCAGCAGTCTGAGGCACTTTCACAAGAACTGTAATATTGATAAACAGAGAATCTGAGATACTTCACCATAAAGTACAGCTCACAGCACGTCGGAGCTTTCTGCTTGGGTTGCTTGTAGATGTACTCCTCCCTGCAGAGAACCAAACACAGCAGGTATTAGAACATCTAGTAGTTATTAATACAGCAGCGGGCTCCACGTCTTCAAACAGCTGTCTACACATGTAACCATCATATTATTAAAACACTGAAACTCTTATTACTCTCATCAGAAGAACAGCCGCACCCAGAAGGAGGTGTGGGAGTGCGGTGCTGCTGGGAAGGAAGATAAAGGTTAAAGCTACACATACAGAAGTCTGTCTCTCAGTATGGCGTCGGGCCGCCGTGTTTGCTAACCCAACACGCCAGACGTCTCGGTATGGAGCTGTAGAGGTTCCTAATGGTGTCCTGTGATAATCCATCCCATGCAGCTTGGACATCCTCACACAGCTCCTGCAGATGGTGCGGTAGGGGTGGAGGTGGAGGGACACCAGGCCTTCTGGACGTGTGACGTCACACCGCTCATCTTGGTGCTGACCACGGTGCCTCCACACACGGATTCGTTGGGCGTCTCCACCAAGACTAAAGCGGGACTCGTCACTGAAGATGACCCGCTGCCATTCTGAGTCACTCCATGACAGTCTGGTACGACACCACTGCAGTGTTTGGTGATGGTGACGTGGTGTTAAGGACAGTCGTGGTAACGGTCTGTGTGCATGTAGTCCTGCGTGGTGCAGCCGTCTGACAATGGTGCTGCAGGATGACTCATGGAGGCTCATGTAGGTCTCCCAGATCCTTTGTGTAGCTGGTACGTACCTGCTTCTACCCACTGCCACCAACAACGTGCTTTGCTAGTGTCCGACGGCCGGGGCGACGCACAAGTCGATAAGCCCATCCCGCTTCCTGGAGGCCTACAACGCGACCCCTGTCCAACACTTCCAACTCCTCACTTGTAAAGGCTTACATGGAGCTTACATAGTCAGTCAGGCCCAAACGCAGAGGCGTGGCTAAAATAAGGCCCTACCTACAGACCCAACAGTATTTCAACTGATATCCAGAACCTACATTTGCTGTGAATTTGCTCCCTGCTTGAAAACGGGTTGGGTTGGATTTGTCCAGGTCCTCAGGACAGTACCTGCTGTGTATTGCAGTGACCGGGTCGGAGTATCACTGCGGCTTCTGACTAACAGCTCCACCAGAAAAGACAACCGTGAGAACATATTACACTGTGGTGCGGTATTAACCGAAGGAGACAGATTCTAAACAGTAGTGGAGCAGACTGCAGTGAGGGAGCTGAGCTCAGAGCTGGGGGTGTGTGGTGTGCGTCTTACCCATCAGTGACCTCTATGGGTGAGTGGTGACCAAGGCTAGAGCTCTTCTCCACAGGCGAGCAGCACGGACACAGCATCCGCACCAACAGCAGCACAGCTATCAGCCCCGACGGCACGATCACCAACAACAACAACACGGCCACATCGGAGAAGCGCACGCCCACCTCTGAGAGAGAGAGAGAGAGAGAGAGAGAGAGAGAGAGAGAGAGAGAGAGAGAGAGAGAGAGAGAGAGGGAGGAAGAGAGAGAGAGAGAGAGAGAGAGAGAGAGAGAGAGAGAGAGAGAGAGAGAGAGAGATCAGGGGAGGACATGGAAGAGAGAGTGAGGGAGGGAGAGAGAGTGAGAGGTAGAGGGAGTGAGAGGGAGAGAGGTAGAAGGAAAGGCAGAGTATGAATGAATATTACACTGAATAAAAAATATTAAAAACTGTAGTGCCTGCTATAAACGGTTTAGGACCTACTCTATGTGATTCAGTACCTACTGTATGTGATTCAGTACCTACTGTATGTGATTCAGTACCTCCTCTGTGTTTCAGTATCTAATTCAGTACCTCATCTGTGTTTCAGTATCTAATTCAGTGCCTATTCTGTGTTTTAGTACCTACTGTTTGTGATTCAATATCTACCATATGTGATTCAGTACCTACTGTTTGTGATTCAATATCTACCATATGTGATTCAGTACCTACTGTTTGTGATTCAGTATCTACCATATGTGATTCAGTACCTACTGTATGTGATGCAGTACCTACTCTGTGTTTTAGTATCTAATTCAGTACCTATGGTGTGATTCAGTACCTACTCTGTGTTTTAGTACCTACTGTATGTGATTCAGTACCTACTGTATGTGATTCAATATCTACCAAATGTGATTCAGTACCAACTGAATATGTTTCAGTACCTACTGTATGTGATTCAGTACCTACTGTTTGTGATTCAGTACATACTGTTTGTGATTCAGTATGTGATTCAGTACCTACTGTTTGTGATTCAGTATGTGATTCAATACCTACTGTCTGTGATTCAGTATGTGATTCAATACCTACTGTCTGTGATTCAGTACCTACTGTCTGTGATTCAGTATGTGATTCAATACCTACTGTCTGTGATTCAGTACCTACTGTCTGTGATTCAGTATGTGATTCAGTACCTACTGTCTGTGATTCAGTATGTGATTCAGTACCTACTGTGAATTATTCAGTCACATTTCTGCTGATAATGATGAACAGAGTTTTTGACTAAACTAATTGAGTGTAAGGTGCTGCTGATGAGGAGCGTGTCTCACTCTTGGGTGTGACGGTGAGGATGGTCTGGGAGGCCTGGCCGTGGACGTCGGGGGGGTTGCGGACAGCACAGGCATACGTGCCGTTATCGTTGAGCGAGGCATTGAGGAGCTGAATCGATGCATCCCCCCGCGAAGGACCACCCAGCCATTTCACACGGCCTTTAAAGTGCCCATCCTGGGGGGGATACGCCTTGGAGAAGAAGTGAAAGAACTGAGAGAGAGAGAGAGAGAGAGAGAGAGAGAGAGAGAGAGAGAGAGAGAGAGAGAGAGAGAGAGAGAGAGAGAGAGAGAGAGAGAGAGAGATTATACTCCGATACAATGGCTCATATCCTCGTAGTGCGTCCTCCCCTCTACATAGCTAAACTGGAAGCCCTCCCACCTCAACGGCCGCATTACTGACAGCAGCATGTCCCCTGTTTAAAAGGACGGACACCTCCCATGAGACTTCTAGCATCACCCTTTGGATGGCCACGCCTCCTGAGCTTCTCTGAGGCAACACAACCAGTAATGAGACAATATAGCAGCTCCCCTCCCAAACCGGTCAACTATTTAAAATGGACTGAATTAACCATCTTCATACCGGATACTGAATAATTCATACTGGGTGTCCTACCGCACCATCTGCAGGAACTGTGTGAGGATGTTCAAGCTGCATGGGATGGATTATCACAGGACACCATCAGGAACCTCTACAGCTCCATACCGAGACGTCTGGCGTGTTGGGTTAGCGAACACGGCGGCCCGACGCCATACTGAGAGACAGACTTCTGTATGTGTAGCTCAATAAATATTGATCATATCAATATCAGCAGACCGCACTCCTTGTAGCTTTAGCATAAATGGGCGGAGCTAAGTATTCATTAGCTAGATGTAAAATGTGCTAGTGTTTGTGACATCACAAAAACGGGCCCTTGAATGGCACCCTGCAGTTCAACAGAGCACGTTCACCTTCATGCATCTTATGACTTCATGTGGGCCTTAAAGGAAACAGATGGACAGACATAAAGAGAGAGAGAGAGAGAAGGAGCCACAGATGGACAGACGGAGATCTAGAGAGAGGGAAGCGGCTGAACCGTTCCGTAATTGCTCAATGACATTTAATAATAGCTGAAGTGAACGCTTGTCGGGGGAGCAGGAGACGGACCGCGTGCCAGAGCTTTACGGCCGTGTGACTGCTTATCTGATGGACTACCTGCACACCGGGGACTGAGACCGAGAGAGAGAGAGAGAGAGAGAGAGAGAGAGAGAGAGAGAGAGAGAGAGAGAGAGAGAGAGAGAGAGAGAGAGAGAGAGAGAGAGAGAGAGAGAGAGAGAGAGAGAGAGAGACATTGCCGCCCTATACCACCTCCTACACTGCAGTTCCAGATAGCACCCCTAGAGGCAGCTGTACGCCTCAGCTCTGAGGAGTTCATCAGCGATCTGACATTTAGCAGCTCTGACTGACGGACGGGCTTCACTTGACATTTACACAGAAGGTCTTAGAAGAGCACCACGCAAGTCAAACACACCTCCAGTTTGTCCATAGGGGGGCGCTACTCTGAAAAACTAAACCTGGCCTGTTTAAACGAGTCTTAATGAGAACCCACATCCAGAGCCAACCTGTTAGAACAACAGCGCTCGCCGGCTTTACCTTAAAACCCCTCCCCCAAACACAGCTAATCGATCAGCAGCTACTGTGGATTATTCAGTATCCACTATGGATTATTCAGTATCTACTGTAAATTCAGTATCCACTATGAATTATTCAGTACCTACTATGAATTATTCAGCATCCAATATGAATTATTCAGTATCTACTGTAAATTCAGTATCCACTATGAATTATTCAGTATATACTGTAAATTCAGTATCCACTATGAATTATTCAGTACCTACTATGAATTATTCAGCATCCAATGAATTATTTAGCATCCACTATGAATTATTCAGTATCTACTGTAAATTCAGCATCCACTATGAATTATTCAGTACCTACTATGAATTATTCAGCATCCAATGAATTATTTAGCATCCACTATGAATTATTCAGTATCTACTGTAAATTCAGTATCCACTATGAATTATTCAGCATCCACTATGAATTATTTAGTATCTACTATAAATTATTCAGTTTCTACTATGAATTATTCAGTATCTACTATTAATTATTCAGTAAATAATATTAATCATTCAGTAAATACTATTAATTATTCAACAACCAGTATGAATTATTCAGCATCCACTATGAAATATTCAGCATCCACTATGAATTATTCCGTATCTACTGTAAATTCAGTATCCACTATGAATTATTCAGTATCCACTATGAATTATTCAGTATCTACTGAAAATTCAGTATCCACTATGAATTATTCAGCATCCACTATGAATTATTCACTATCCACTATGATTTAGTATCTACTATAAATTATTCAGTTTCTACTGTAAGTTATTCAGTATCTACTATGGATTATTAAGTATCTACTATGGATTATTCAGTTAATACTATAACATTCCCGTTTGACCTACATGAATTATTCAGTATCCACTATATTAATGATTCATCAACAGTATGAATTATTCAGCATCTACTATGAATTATTCAGTATGAATTATTCAATATTAATTATTCAGTTTAAAGTATCGAAAGGATTCAGTATCCAATGAATTATTCAACACCCAGTATGAATTATTCAGTATCTACTATGAATTATTCAGTATCCACTATGAATTATTCAGTACACACTATGAATTATTCAGCATCTACTGTAAATTATTCAGCATCTACTGTAAATTATTCAGCATCTACTGTAAATTATTCAGTAAATATTAATTATTCAGTTAAAACTATTAATTATTCAACACCCAGTATGAATTATTCAGTATCTACTATTAATTATGAGTATTATTGAATTATTCAGCATCTACTGTAAATTATTCAGTATCTACTGTAAATTATTCAGTATCTACTGTAAATTATTCAGTAAATATTAATTATTCAGTAAATAATATTAATTATTCGACACCCAGTATGAATTATTCAGTATCCACTATGAACTATTCAGTATCCATTATGAATTATTCAGCATCTACTGTAAATTATTCAGTATCTACTATGGATTATTTAGTATCTACTATGAATTAAGTATCCACTATGAATTATTCAGTATCTACTATTAATTATTCAGTAAATAATATTAATTATTCAGTTAATACTATTAATTATTCAACACCCAGTATGAATTATTCAGTATCCGGTATGAAGATGGTTAATTCAGTCAATTTTAAACGGTTGACCGTTTTGGGAGGGGGGCTGCTATATTGTCTCATTACTGGTTGTGTTGCCTCAGAAAAGCTCAGGAGGCGTGGCCATCCAAAGGGTCATGCTAGGAGTCTCATAGGAGGTGTCCGTCCTTTTAAACAGGGGACATGCTGCTGTCAGTAATGCGGCTGTTCACTGGGTAAAGGTGTGCGTAAGTGTGGGTTGTGTTTTACTGTAGCAGGGTGTAGGTGTGCTGGAGGTTGATCACCGTAGGAGGAAGTAGATGACTCATGGTCATGACTCGTGTTGTGTATGTGCCTTCCAGCACGGGGTTAAACAAAGAGCAGCAACTGGTTTCGAAATTTTGGACACAACTGGATGAACCACATATCACTGCAGGTATTAACTTCAGAGCAGGACGGGGTCAGCTGCTCACACTGCTGAGACACGCCCTGTTGCTCCTACTGTTACTAGGCAGATTACCGGACCTGCGGGAAGGCATGCATTAACAGCTGCTACGCTCACAGACTAACGGCAAGTCCTCCACGCTTCCAGGAGACAGTATGAATAATGAAAGGCAAAAGAGTGCAGCAGGAGTGGGGAGACAAAAACCCCCAAGTAAAGAGAGGTTAAAGGGGGCGTGGCCACAGCCCTGGCTCAAAGCCTGGCCACTCCTGCCTCCTACACTCAGCAGTTTCACTACAGCTTTAAAACAATGAGCTGCAGTGACGGTGTAACAGTGACATCATGGAAAATACCGGAATCTCAGAAACCATTAAACACCATCACCAGGAAACAGTTATACATTCAACCCAATGAGAACACAATACCTAAACCGAGTCTAAATGTAGGTACTGTGGTATAGACTGAGTCTGTTCTACAGTTCCTCATTAGGTCGAATGTATAACTCTAAGCTCTAAATGTAGGTATTGTGGTATAGACTGAGTCTGTTCTACAGTTTCTCATTAGGTCGAATGTATAACTCTAAGCTCTAAACGTAGGTACTGTGGTATAGACTGAGTCTGTTCTACAGGTTCTCATTAGGTCGAGTGTATAACTCTAAATGTAGATACTGTGGTATAGACTGTGAGTCTGGTCGAGTGTATAACTCTAAGCTCTAAATGTAGGTACTGTGGTATAGACTGAGTCTGTTCTACAGTTTCTCGTTAGGTTGAGTGTATAACTCTAAATGTAGATACTGTGGTATAGACTGAGTCTGTTCTACAGGTTCTCATTAGGTCGAGTGTATAACTCTAAATGTAGATACTGTGGTATAGACTGAGTCTGGTCGAGTGTATAACTCGACTGAAATCAATTGAAGGAGTGACACTAATTCTGAGGAAGATAAAATCCCTCGGGCTTTCTCAGAGTAAGAACTTAATTAAGACAGATTCAACACAGCGACAGGAGCGGCCAACAGAGGGCAAAAATAATGAGTTAAATAAACGTGATTTATTACAGAGACAGTCATAATTTAATCTCTAACCGCCTGAGAGGAGCGTCACTCGCTGAAACCCACTCTCTGAAACCCACTCGCTGAAACCCACTCGCTGAAACCCACTCGCTGAAACCCACTCGCTGAAACCCACTCTCTGAAACCCACTCTCTGAAACCCACTCGCTGAAACCCACTCTCTGAAACCCACTCTCTGAAACCCACTCGCTGAAACCCACTCGCTGAAACCCACTCGCTGAAACC
>JAMWET010001203.1:0-30000 GCA_024036415.1 Prochilodus magdalenae | reverse complement strand
TCTCTCTCCCCCGTCTCTCTCTCTCCCCCCCGTCTCTCTCTCTCTCCCCCGTCTCTCGCTCTCTCTCCCCCATCTTTCTCTCTCTCTCCCTGTCTCTCTCTCTCTCCCTGTCTCTCCCCACTACTCACTCTCTCTCCCTGTCTCTCTCTCTCCCCCCCCCGTTTCTCTCTCCCCGTCTCTCTCTCTCCCCGTCTCTCTCTCTCCCCGTCTCTCTCTCTCTCTCCCTGTCCCACTCCCCCTGTCCCTCTCAAATGCAATTCCATTGAGCCCTGTCACTCGCACCTCACAGCTTTCAGCCGCTGATCAATATAACCTAATGAATATTTAAAGTCGGATCTGCTTTGTGCCAGCCGGCCACTCCGGCACGGCTCGGGATTTATGCTCTGGGAGCCTGACATGCAGGGGCGTTCCGATCCTGACTGTAAACGATTGGATTGAAATGATGGAGAAGGGACAAAACTGCAAACGCAGCGAAAAAGCAAGTTTCCATCAACTCGCAACTGCTTCACCTCCTACACGTCCCGGGGCTATGACTGGCATTGATGGGGATGGATATAGGAATTGTGTGTTATTCCATGACAGATTCCACATTCCAAGTCCATAACATCTGATGTGTTGCATAGACAAACAGGTGCACCCAGAGGGAGCGAGCAGACAGGTTTGACCTTGGTGGTTTGACTTTGTGAGACATGCTAATGATTCCCGCTCGGCTGCACCTGTAAGCACTGTAACCTGACTGACCCAACAGCCACGACTGGGGACATCCAGCGAGCAGTGGTGTCCTCCATCAGTCATCCTGTTAGCACCATCGGCAGACGGCTGCACCACGCAGGACTACCTGCACACAGACCGTTACCACGACTGTCCTTAACACCACGTCACCGTCACCAAAGACTGCAGTGGTGTCGTACCAGACTGTCATGGAGTGACTCAGAATGGCAGCGGGTCATCTTCAGTGACGAGTCCCGCTTTAGTCTTGGTGGAGACGCCCAACGAATCCGTGTGTGGAGGCACCGTGGTCAGCACCGAGATGAACGGTCTGTTGTCACACGTCCAGAAGAACTGGTGTAGCTCCACCTCCATCCCTACCGCACCATCTGCAGGAACTGTGTGAGGGTGTTCAAGCTGCATGGGATGGATTATCACAGGACACCATTAGGAACCTCTACAGCTCCATACCGAGACGTCTGGCGTGTTGGGTTAGCAAACACGGCGGCCCGACGCCATACTGAGAGACAGACTTCTGTATGTGTAGCTCAATAAATATTGATCATATCAGTCTAAATTTAAATCAGTTATTGATCCTGGTCACCGTTACCTTCCTTCCCAACACCACCGCACTCCCACACCTCCTTCTGGGTGCGGCTGTTCTTTGAGGACGAGTGGATCAAAATGAGCTAAACTAGAAACATCGGTTCATCGGTTTATTCCGGGCATGCCGTCATTTACTTTGCCTGCCCCCCGCCCCAGTGTAGAGACGGGATCGAACCCGACATCGTCCTCTTTCCCCGAAAACCTGAGTCACCTCTGAGCTCTCGCTCCTCGTACAGGTTCACATGGAGTCACGTCCCACGAGTGAATAACTCACATGAGGTAAGCGGTCTGTAGAGAGATGGCTCTCTCAGGATGTGGTCTGGCATGCCCCATCTGCTCGGCCAAGAGCTCTCGACACACTCTCTATACGCGAGCTCTGAGTGCGCTCTCGGCGAGATCTCTCCGCGCATCTAACACGCGGCGCTGCACTCGCGCTGCCTTTCCTTCAGGACGTTAACTCGTGATAAAGAGCTGATAAATGTGTTCCAGAAGGACCCATTAGGAAATTAGCTGCTCTGACGTCGGTTTGGGCTCCAGTACCCAACACGGCAGGACAGTAGCATGGAGCTCGCTGTTTAACCTGCCAGACTAACCACATGGTACCACACAGCCCCAGGAGGAAAACACCACGTCATGTTTCATAGACCCTGAGCTGCAGCACACAGACTTCAAAGACAGGCTGTAATACACTACATGAAGTGTAGGGGGCGATACGACCCACACGCTCATTCTCACAGAGGAAGCGCAGGGGGTGCTATGACCCACACGCTCATTCTCACAGACTGTAATACACTACATGAAGTGTAGGGGGCGATATGACCCACACAGTCATTCTCACAGAGGAAGTGTAGGGGGCGATACGACCCACACGGTCATTCTCACAGACTGTAATACACTACATGAAGTGTAGGGGGCGATACGACCCACACGGTCATTCTCACAGAGGAAGTGTAGGGGGCGATACGACCCACACGGTCATTCTCACAGACTGTAATACACTACATGAAGTGTAGGGGGCGATACGACCCACACAGTCATTCTCACAGAGGAAGTGTAGGGGGCGATACGACCCACACGGTCATTCTCACAGACTGTAATACACTACATGAAGTGTAGGGGGCGATACGACCCACACAGTCATTCTCACAGACTGTAATACACTACAGGAAGAGTAAGGGGGCGACATGACCCACACTGTCATTCTCACAGACTGTAATACACTAGAGGAAGTGTAGGGGGCGATACGACCCACACGCTCATTCTGACAGACTGTAATACACTAGAGGAAGCATAGGGGGCGCTATGACCCACACGATCATTCTGACAGACTGTAATACACTAGAGGAAGCGTAGGGGGCGATATGACCCACACGATCATTCTCACAGACTATAATACACTACATGAAGTGTAGGGGGCGATATGACCCACACGCTCATTCTGACAGACTGTAATACACTACAGGAAGCATAGGGGGCGATATGACCCACACGGTCATTCTGACAGACTGTAATACACTAGAGGAGGCATAGGGGGCGATATGATGTGACTTATTTCAGTAGGCAACTCACATTTTGGGTGGGGCCTCCACTCTGTGGCCTGAAGGACCAATCAACGGAAAGGAGGTTGGTGGCGCGAGTGTTGGAGGTGAAGGAGCAGGACAGGGTGACCGTCTCTCCACGCACCGCTTTAATCTCCTCTGGAGTACTCATCTTTATACAACACACGGGATGTAAATGCAGCACTGCAGAGAGAGAGAGAGAGAGAGAGAGAGAGAGAGAGAGAGAGAGAGAGAGAGAGAGAGAGAGAGAGAGAGAGAGAGAGAGAGAGAGAGAGACACATTATTACATCCACAGTCAGTTGATATTCTTTAATCAGGCACGATGTTAAATCTCCGGTTCGGCGGAGCAGAAACACCTCCGTCTGTAATCCGGGTTTTCCGGCCGGGTGTAATCCAGCCCTGTGTTGGGGCCAGTCTAACTTCTGGTGATGGTGTTGAGTTAAAGACGGGAGTGCTTCAACCTGGTCATGGGTCTCGGGTCTACAGGCCACTCCCACCGACCACACCCATCTACACACTCAAAAAACCCACCCCTACACCACCCCATTCACAACCACACACAGCCCTATCCACACACACACACACACACACAAAACACCTCCCAACATGCCCACCCCCACACAACCCCACTCTCATCCACACACAGCCCTATCCAGACACACACAAAATACCTCCCAACACGCCGACCCCCACACAACCCCACTCTCATCCACACACAGCCCTATCCAGACACACACAAAATACCTCCCAACACGCCCACCCCTACACATCCCCACTCACATCCACACCTACACAACCCCACTCAAATCCACACACACACACACAAACACAAAACACCTCCCAACACGCCGACCCCTACACAACCCCACTTACATCCACACCTACACAACCCCACTTACATCCACACCTACACAACCCCACTCATATCCACACACACACACACACACAAACACAAAACACCTCCCAACACGCCCACCCCCACACAACCCCACTCACATCCACACCTACACAACACCACTCGCATCCACACACAGCCCTATCCAGACACACACAAAATACCTCCCAACACGCCGACCCCTACACAACCTCTCACATCCACACACAGCCTTATCCAGACACACACAAAACACCTCCCAACACGCCCACCCCTACACAACCCCACTCACATCCACACACAGCCCTATCCAGACACACACAAAACACCTCCCAACACGCCCACCCCTACACAACCCCACTCACATCCACACACACACACACACACACACACACACACACACACACACACACACAAAACACCTCCCAACACGTAGCAAAAAAAAAAAAATATTTACACAAAGGTTAAATTAATCAAGGAAAAGTAAAATAAAGTTTAAATTAACTATTATAGGAAAATAAGGAAAATAAAAGTGATACAATTATTGCCAAATTAAAAATAAATAAATAAACTTTTGACCAAAAAAAACTTAATTATATATATACTTATATTTTATATATGCTTAATTATAACCATTTTATTGGTACTGTTATTAATGCTTATTTTTTTAATCTACTGTACTTTATGTATATTTATATACACAATTTTTTTGGTTGTATGACAGTTTCAGTTTTTTATAATTTGTCTTAATTATTATTTTTATTATATTATTTGTCTTAATTAAAACTTGCTCTTATTCTTCAATAACTGTATCATTATTTTATTGTCCTTTACCATTTGTTCATTTCTGATTATTTAATAGTTATTTTTAGCTTTGTTTTCTTGATTAATTTCACCTTTATGATTAAATATCTTTTCTCTGCTTTTCCTTTTTTAAAAAAAACAAACAAAAAAAAAAAACATTTTTTAGATGTGTTCATTTTAATTTTGATTTTTACCTTCTATCTTCTTATTTGGACCCTTAGTCAAATCTTAATTTGGTTATCTTAAATATTTGTTGTTATTAATGTGGCAATTAAATTGTTTCAATAAATTTATTTTTTCCTCTTTATCAATCCCTGTTCACTGTAAACACTCGACTACAGAGAAAATAAGGGTCACCCTCGATGACCTCCGAGTCAAAATAAAGTCAGAAAAGAGTCATTGATTGAAACCAGCCAATCAGAGCAGAGCTCATAATATTCATGGAGAACCGCTTGTTTCATTCTAGAACCCTGGGCTATAAATACGTTCTACGTTGAGACACATACATACAAATGCGTTCTACAGAACCAAAACTGCAGGAAGGCGCTCAGGCCTGGAAAGCCCAAGTCGGAACGCTTTAGGAATCAGATGCTGGCTAAAGTGCTGATGAACGTTTCTGAGAAGGTCCCTCAGCGAATGTCCTTCCAGATCTCACAGATGAGTCCAGCGTAGGCTGGAACAAAGAGACACCCACTGACAGAAGCGCAGACGCTCCAGTCACGGCCTCGGAAGAGAACCGGGAGAGAAGTTTAGCAGGCTGAGGAAAGAATAGCGAGCAGAATCATCTACGTCCGGAGCGTCCTTGAGATCCTATTGAGGAGCCAGCTGTCCCCGCAGCATCCTCTACAGCGTGTTCAGCTCTCTAGCACAGTCATCGCATCGCAACGCCGCTGACAGAACGATATGCGCTAGCAGCGCTCCGGCGCACGCGGCCTGCAGTTTCAGCCGATTACATCACGCTGCTTCTGAGGGTGACCCGGCGGCAGCGCGTCTGTCCTCGCCCTCTTTGAGGGAAACGTTCAAAGGCGAGAGGGGTCACCGCTGCAATTAGGTGCAATCTGGGAAGAGTCAGGTACAACGGCATGTAGCAGACCCCCCCAAAATACACCCCACCCTCTTACGCCCGGTGTAGTCAGCCAGCCACAGCACGTCTGGCATCTCAGGGTTGATTCTTCAGCGCCGGAGTTAGCATTGGGCTAACTGTGTGCCCACACCATCACTAACCACGTCAGGTCGTTGAACTCTCTCAGACGGACTACGTCATGTGGCTTCTGAGACCGCTGGACAGACTGTTGGCTACAAGTCGGCTAGCTAAATTAGCCTGTTAGCGTCAGCGCAAAACTTAGCATCCCATGTTTTTGCTATGAGGCTAATGCTTGTCATTTCTGTGGTGATAGGTCATACGACATTACATCACAGAAATGGAAAAATGGACAGCAGTAGCCATCCCAAAGTTGGAATTTTGGCCATAGGTCAGAGATGTATGGATACAGGCCTAGCCTTTCAGATACATAAGTCTAAGCAAGTCAAGTAGTCTTAGGATGTAGCCACATCAATGTTCAGATTTGGTGGATGCTTTCCCTGGCACCATTCCGAGGAGAATTCCCTGTAGACTGGGATTTTCCCACTGCTGGTAGACCCGTATGACCGTACGCTGCCATAAACCTGCAGATTCAGCAACTTCCTTCACACTATGGTCTTTGGCCACGCCCACATGCTCAGTCCCTCCTTTTAGCCAATCATTAACATCTACTCTGGAGCCATTTTCCACACATTGAGACACTCCCGGCACTGTAGCACCTCCTCCCAATCTATGGATCCCATCACTCACACGCCGCAGGTATTCACAGCCCTCATCATCCTCATGCAGCGCCATCTGGAGGAGCCTGATTGTACTACCACCTTAAACACCCGAGGGGACTCCTTCTTTGTCCGGTGAGCTAATGTTTGGGGTGAGGATCGAACCAACCTGTAAACCTTTTGTTTTCCTCTCGGCCCAACACAGCTCTCCAGGTCACACCGCCCAACATATACCAAACCATATCACAGAGTCTCAACTCCTGCTGACGTTCCAGACTTCCCCATGTGCCACAGTACTCTGTTTGCAGACCAAACACTGAACTGGGAGAGTGAGAGCCGAGGAAACACCCATCTCAAACACTCAGTCGGTCGGACCGTGTGGGTTGGCCATTTGTTCTGATGATAATCTGTGTCGCTGGCATTTCAATATCGACTCAGTGGGCGGGTCCCAAGATTAAGTTATCAGTCCGCAAGGCTTTAGAAACCCATTAGGAAGGGCGATCCCGCCAGAAGCCTTCAAGCCTTTAATTCAACCGCTAATTTGCGGCTCTGATGTTCCAGTTCCTCTCTGTGGTCCGCTCTTAGGGAGTTTCTCCTTCGGAGTCTTGGACTCATCTCAGCAGTTCTCCCTGTGGAGTAAAGGGTCCAGTCTGACTGGCTACCGTAAGGTCCAACACTCTGAACTGATTTCAGGTCGTGTCTAGGAAGATATGACTCATTCTAGAATGGAGTATATAATCAATCAATCAATCAATCAATCAAAGTTTAGGGAACGGAGAAGAGTCTATACAGAGATGTAAGGAAGGGAATCCAGGTCCAAGCCCCCCCATGAGCAAGCCATGGGCGACAGCGACAAGGAAAGCTCCCTAAGACTAAGAAGAAGGAATCTTAAGAGGAGCCCGGACTCAAGGACGGCAGCCCAGACTCAAGGACGGGAGCCCAGACTCAAGGACGGCAGCCCAGACTCAAGGACTCAAGGACGGCAGCCCAGACTCAAGGACGGGAGCCCAGACTCAAGGACGGCAGCCCAGACTCAAGGACTCGAGGCCGGGAGCCCAGACTCGAGGCCGGGAGCCCAGACTCGAGGCCGGGAGCCCAGACTCGAGGACGGGAGCCCAGACTCGAGGACGGGAGCCCAGACTCGAGGACGGGAGCCCAGACTCGAGGACGGGAGCCCAGACTCAAGGACGGGAGCCCAGACTCAAGGACAGGAGCCCAGACTCAAGGACAAGAGCCCAGACTCAAGGACAAGAGCCCAGACTCAAGGACAAGAGCCCAGACTCAAGGACAAGAGCCCAGACTCCCTGTATTCGATCAATATCCACCAGATCTTTCTTCTGACATGCTTCTGATGGACCTTCCTCCACCTCACACGGGTGTATGTCCAAGAGATGAGGATGCCTAAACTAACTCACCTGATCCAGGTAACGGAGGTCATCTGAACAACAGAGATCCACCAGCCTAGAGAGAAATTCCAAGACCAGGATTGGGCACCTCCGTCATAGATCCTCCATCTGTATGACCTCAGAGCTGCCCATTGATTCCCTTTTCAGCCTGTCCTACAGGGGTGCCCATTCCTGGTCTTGGATTCTCTCTCCAGGCTGGTGGTTCTCCGGCATTCAGATGCCTCTGCCATGGAAACCATGACAATCCAGCTCAACACCTTCCATAATTCAGCACAGCCGAGACCTCAAACATCTGGGCTGATGTTTCCGAACAAAACCTGAATTCCCTTTCTTACCCGCAGCTGGAGCCAGGCTACAGCGCCCTGTTTACAACAAGCCCAGCAACAGGTTGTTTGCGGTAAGCCCAGCTGTCAGTCACTGGATCTTTGTGATCGTTCCGACGATGCTTGGGAATATGAAACCGGGAGCGGCCTTGTTTGTCTCGGGCCCTCTCGGTGGTTCCTGTTTGCGCTGTTACGCTGCTGTTTAAGGAAATACACTGTGTTTGCAACAGGCTCACACCTTCCCCACAGGCGAGGGCTGATCCATACCTGATGGTGTCTCGGCTTTGGGACTGAAGCGGATTAGATCGGATTAAATCATTCCGTCATGCCGGAGCCAGGATGGGCAACTCCAGCCTTCCTTGTTTACCAGCGTAGCACTAGACCCAACACCTCAGATAACCATCATGTCCCGGACAGGAAGAGTCAGAGCTGAGAAGAACTGAACTGGGCAGTTCACATGGTGCCATGGTGACCACACACACACACACACACACACACACACAGACACACAGACACACACACACACACACACACACACACACACACACGTAAAATCCCTTTTCATATTATAATATTTATTCAGTGGTTTTTTTCCCATGTGAATATTTGTTTGTAAGACCTATAGAGAAGTTACAGCTCGTAATGGCTTCATTTGTTGGATACTGGAGGAGAGCATCTTGGTCCATTGGGAACTGCCCATGGCTGTCAAACCTCTTACACTCAACAACATGTACTCATACCCAACAATCTGTAACAAAACCAGGTCCACTACAGTCATTACACCTGTACTGGTGGTGGGAGCAGTAGCAGCAACAGCGACAGCAACAACAACAACAACAACAACAGCGACAGCAACAACAACAACAACAACAACAACAACCACCACCACCAGCAGCAACAGCAATGACAGCAGCAGCGACGACAACAGCAGCAAAGACAACGAAAATATTAACAGAAACTGCAGCAGCTGCAGCGACGACGACAACAGCAATGACAACAGAAACAGCAGAAGCAACGACAACAGCAAAGGCAACAACAACAACAACAACAACAACAACAACAACAACAACAACAACAGAAACTGCAGCATAGACAGCAACAACAACAACAACAACAGCAAAGACAACGAAAATAACAAAAACTGCAACAGCAGCAACGACAACAGCAAAGACAACAACAACAACAACAACAGCAGCAGCATAGACAGCAACAACAACAACAACAACAACAGCAACAGCATAGACAGCAACAACAACAGCAAAGACAACAACAACAACAGCAAAGACAACAACAACAACAGCAAAGACAACAACAACAACAACAACAACAACAACAGCAACAGCAGCAGCAACAACAACAACAACAACAACAACAACAACAACAACATAACAGCAGCAGCAGCAACAGCATAACAACAACAACAACAACAACAACAACAACAACAACAACAACAACAACAACAGCAACAGCAGCAGCATAGACAGCAACAACAACAACAACAACAACAACAACAACAACAACAGCAACAGCAGCATAGACAGCAACAACAACAACAACAACAACAACAACAACAACAACAACAGCAGCAGCATAGACAGCAACAACAGCAAAGACAACAACAACAACAACAACAACAACAGCATAGACAGCAACAACAACAGCAAAGACAACAACAGCAAAGACAACAACAACAACAACAACAACAACAACAACAACAGCAGCAGCATAGACAGCAACAACAACAGCAAAGACAACAACAACAACAACAACAACAACAACAACAACAGCAAAGACAGCAACAACAACAACAACAACAGCATAGACAGCAACAACAACAGCAAAGACAAACAGCAGCAACAGGAGACACAACAACAACAGAAAACAGCATAAGCAACGACAACAGCAGCAACACACAAAATACAACAAAGACAGCAGCTGCAAACGACAACAGCAGCAAACAGCAGCAACAACAACGAAAACATTACAGAACACAGCAGCAGCATAGACAGCAAACAACGACAACACAACAGCAGCAGCAACAACAGAAACGGCAGAAGCAACAACAACAACAACAACAACAACAACAACAACAACAGCAGCAGCATAGACAGCAACAACAACAACAACAGCAGCAGCATAGACAGCAACAACAACAACAACAACAACAACAACAACAACAGCAGCAGCATAGACAGCAACAACAACAGCAAAGACAACAACAACAACAACAACAACAACAGCAGCAGCATAGACAGCAACAACAGCAAAGACAACAACAACAACAACAACAACAACAACAACAACAACAGCAGCAAAGACAGCGACAACAACAAAACAGCAATGACAACAGAAACAACAACAGCAACAGACAACAACGACACAAACGACAACAGCAACAACAAAATAACAACAACAGCAGCAGCATAGACGACAGCAACAACAACAGCACCAATGACAACAACAACAACCACAACAACAACAGCACCAACAACAACAACAACAGCAACAACAACAACAACAACAACAACAGCACCAACAACAACAACACCAACAACAACAACAACAACAACAGCACCAACAACAACAACAACAACAACAACAACAGCACCAACAACAGCACCAACAACAACAACAACAGCACCAACAACAACAACAGCACCAACAACAACAACAACAACAGCACCAACAACAGCACCAACAACAACAACAACAGCAACAACAACAACAACAACAACAACAACAACAACAGCACCAACAACAGCAAAGACAGCAACAACAACAGCAAAGACAACAACAACAACAACAACAACAGCATAGACAGCAACAACAACAGCAAAGACAACAACAGCAAAGACAACAACAACAACAACAGCAGCAGCATAGACAGCAACAACAGCATAGACAGCAACAACAACAGCAAAGACAACAGCAAAGACAACAACAACAACAACATAGACAGCAACAACAACAGCAAAGACAACAACAACAGCATAGACAGCAACAACAACAGCAAAGACAACAACAACAGCAAAGACAACAACAACAGCAAAGACAACAACAACAGCAAAGACAACAACAACAGCAAAGACAACAACAACAGCAAAGACAACAACAACAGCATAGACAACAACAACAGCATAGACAACAACAACAACAACAGCAAAGACAACAACAACAGCATAGACAGCAACAACAACAACAACAACAGCATAGACAGCAACAACAACAACAACAACAACAACAGCAGCAGCAACAGCAATGACAGCAGCAGCAACAACGAAGACAACAAAAACAACGACAGAAACAGCATAAGCAACGACAACAGCAGCAAAGACAACGAAAATATTAACAGAAACTGCAGCAGCTGCAGCGACGACAACAGCAGCAATGACAACAGCAGCAAAGACAACGAAAATATTAACAGAAACTGCAGCAGCTGCAGCGACGACGACAACAACGACGACAACAGCAGCAATGACAACAGCAGCAAAGACAACGAAAATATTAACAGAAACTGCAGCAGCTGCAGCGACGACGACAACAACGACGACAACAGCAGCAATGACAACAGAAACGGCAGAAGCAACGACAACAGCAAAGGCAACAACAACAACGACGACAACAGAAACTGCAGCATAGACAGCAACAACAACAACAACGACAACAGCAACAACAGCAAAGACAACGAAAATAACAAAAACTGCAACAGCAGCAACGACAACAACAGCAAAGACAACAACAACAACAGCAGCATAGACAGCAACGACAACAGCAAAGACAACAACAACAGCAACGACAACAACAACAGCAGCATAGACAGCAACAACAACAGCAAAGACAACAACAACAACAACAGCAACGACAACAGCAAAGACAACAACAACAACAGCAGCAGCTGCAGCGACGACGACAACAACAGCAATGACAACAGAAACGGCAGAAGCAACGACAACAACAACGACAACAACGACAACAGCAAAGACAACGAAAATAACAACAACAGCAGCAGCATAGACGACAACAGCAACAACAGCATAGACAACAACAACAACAGCATAGACAACAACAACAACAACAACAACAACAACAACAACAGCATAGACAGCAACAACAACAGCAAAGACAACAACAACAACAACAGCAGCAGCAGCAGCATAGACAGCAACAACAACAGCAGCAGCAGCATAGACAGCAACAACAACAACAACAACAACAACAGCAGCAAAGACAACAACAACAACAACAACAACAACATAGACAGCAACAACAACAGCAAAGACAACAACAACAGCATAGACAGCAACAACAACAGCATAGACAGCAACAACAACAGCAAAGACAACAACAACAGCATAGACAGCAACAACAACAGCAAAGACAACAACAACAGCATAGACAGCAACAACAACAGCAAAGACAACAACAACAGCATAGACAGCAACAACAGCATAGACAGCAACAACAGCAAAGACAACAGCAAAGACAACAACAACAACAACATAGACAGCAACAACAACAGCAAAGACAACAACAACAGCATAGACAGCAACAACAACAGCAAAGACAACAACAACAGCAAAGACAGCAACAACAACAGCAAAGACAACAACAACAGCAAAGACAACAACAACAGCAAAGACAACAACAACAGCAAAGACAACAACAACAGCAAAGACAACAACAACAGCATAGACAACAACAACAGCATAGACAACAACAACAACAACAGCAAAGACAACAACAACAGCATAGACAGCAACAACAACAGCAGCAGCAGCATAGACAGCAACAACAACAACAACAACAACAACAGCAGCAAAGACAACAACAACAACAACAACAACAACATAGACAGCAAAACACAACACACAAAAAGACAACAACAACAGCATAGACAGCAACAACAACAGCATAGACAGCAACAACAACAGCAAAGACAACAACAACAGCAAAGACAACAACAACAGCATAGACAGCAACAACAACAGCAAAGACAACAACAACAGCATAGACAGCAACAACAACAGCAAAGACAACAACAACAGCATAGACAGCAACAACAGCATAGACAGCAACAACAGCAAAGACAACAGCAAAGACAACAACAACAACAACATAGACAGCAACAACAACAGCAAAGACAACAACAACAGCATAGACAGCAACAACAACAGCAAAGACAACAACAACAGCAAAGACAGCAACAACAACAGCAAAGACAACAACAACAGCAAAGACAACAACAACAGCAAAGACAACAACAACAGCATAGACAACAACAACAGCATAGACAACAACAACAACAACAGCAAAGACAACAACAACAGCATAGACAGCAACAACAACAACAACAACAACAGCATAGACAGCAACAACAACAACAACAACAACAACAGCAATGACAGCAGCAGCAACAACGAAGACAACAAAAACAACGACAGAAACAGCATAAGCAACGACAACAGCAGCAAAGACAACGAAAATATTAACAGAAACTGCAGCAGCTGCAGCGACGACAACAGCAGCAATGACAACAGCAGCAAAGACAACGAAAATATTAACAGAAACTGCAGCAGCTGCAGCGACGACGACAACAACGACGACAACAGCAGCAATGACAACAGAAACGGCAGAAGCAACGACAACAGCAAAGGCAACAACAACAACGACGACAACAGAAACTGCAGCATAGACAGCAACAACAACAACAACGACAACAGCAACAACAGCAAAGACAACGAAAATAACAAAAACTGCAACAGCAGCAACGACAACAACAGCAAAGACAACAACAACAACAGCAGCATAGACAGCAACGACAACAGCAAAGACAACAACAGCAACGACAACAACAACAGCAGCATAGACAGCAACAACAACAGCAAAGACAACAACAACAACAACAGCAACGACAACAGCAAAGACAACAACAACAACAGCAGCAGCTGCAGCGACGACGACAACAACAGCAATGACAACAGAAACGGCAGAAGCAACGACAACAACAACGACAACAACGACAACAGCAAAGACAACGAAAATAACAACAACAGCAGCAGCATAGACGACAACAGCAACAACAGCATAGACAACAACAACAACAACAACAACAACAGCATAGACAACAACAACAACAACAACAACAACAACAACAGCATAGACAGCAACAACAACAGCATAGACAACAACAACAACAACAGCATAGACAACAACAACAACAACAACAGCATAGACAACAACAACAACAACAACAACAACAACAACAGCATAGACAACAACAACAACAACAACAACAACAACAACAGCATAGACAGCAACAACAACAGCAAAGACAACAACAACAACAACAACAACAACAACAACAACAGCAGCAGCAGCATAGACAGCAACAACAACAGCAGCAGCAGCATAGACAGCAACAACAACAACAACAACAACAACAGCAGCAAAGACAACAACAACAACAACAACAACAACAACATAGACAGCAACAACAACAGCAAAGACAACAACAACAGCATAGACAGCAACAACAACAGCATAGACAGCAACAACAACAGCAAAGACAACAACAACAGCAAAGACAACAACAACAGCATAGACAGCAACAACAACAGCAAAGACAACAACAACAGCATAGACAGCAACAACAACAGCAAAGACAACAACAACAGCATAGACAGCAACAACAGCATAGACAGCAACAACAACAGCAAAGACAACAGCAAAGACAACAACAACAACAACATAGACAGCAACAACAACAGCAAAGACAACAACAACAGCATAGACAGCAACAACAACAGCAAAGACAACAACAACAGCAAAGACAACAACAACAGCAAAGACAACAACAACAGCAAAGACAACAACAACAGCAAAGACAACAACAACAGCAAAGACAACAACAACAGCAAAGACAACAACAACAGCATAGACAACAACAACAGCATAGACAACAACAACAGCATAGACAACAACAACAGCAAAGACAACAACAACAGCATAGACAGCAACAACAACAACAACAACAACAGCATAGACAGCAACAACAACAACAACAACAACAACAACAACAACAACAACAACAACAACAACAGCAGCAGCAACAGCAATGACAGCAGCAGCAACAACGAAGACAACAAAAACAACGACAGAAACAGCATAAGCAACGACAACAGCAGCAAAGACAACGAAAATATTAACAGAAACTGCAGCAGCTGCAGCGACGACAACAGCAGCAATGACAACAGCAGCAAAGACAACGAAAATATTAACAGAAACTGCAGCAGCTGCAGCGACGACGACAACAACGACGACAACAGCAGCAATGACAACAGAAACGGCAGAAGCAACGACAACAGCAAAGGCAACAACAACAACGACGACAACAGAAACTGCAGCATAGACAGCAACAACAACAACAACAACGACAACAGCAACAACAGCAAAGACAACGAAAATAACAAAAACTGCAACAGCAGCAACGACAACAACAGCAAAGACAACAACAACAACAGCAGCATAGACAGCAACGACAACAGCAAAGACAACAACAACAGCAACGACAACAACAACAGCAGCATAGACAGCAACAACAACAGCAAAGACAACAACAACAACAACAGCAACGACAACAGCAAAGACAACAACAACAACAGCAGCAGCTGCAGCGACGACGACAACAACAGCAATGACAACAGAAACGGCAGAAGCAACGACAACAACAACAGAAACAGCAATGACAGAAGCAGCGACAATGAAAACAAAAACAACGACAGAAACAGCAGAAGCAACGACAACAGCAGCAAAGACAACCAAAATGACTGCAACAGCAGCAACAACAGAAAAAGCAGCAGCAGCAAAACAGCAACAACAGCAGCAGCAGCAAAGACAACAGAAACTGCAGCAAATGCAACGGCGGCAGCAGCAGCAAAACAACAGCAAAGACAACGAAAAAGACAACAACAGAAACTGCAACAGCAGCAACGACAACAACAACGACAGAAACTGCAACAGCAACAATGACAACAACAACGACAGAAACTGCAGCAGCATCAGCAACAACAACGACAAACTGCAGCAGCAACCACAACAACAGCATAGACATCAACAACAACCGCAGCAAAACAGCACCAGAAACAGCGACGACGACAACAACAGAAACAGCAGCAGCAACGACAACAGCAAAGACAACTTTGCAGCAGCAGCAACGTTGACGGCAACAGCGACGACAATGACGACAGCAGGAACGCCGCCGCCGACAACGGCAGCAGCAGCGGCAACGACAACGACGCCAACGACAGCAGCAGCAACAAGCAGAAACAGCAGCAACACTTTAGTGAGCATTTCGTGTAACCTGTATCCCAACCCATCGTGATTATTGAGGTTGGGGGTCTGGGATGGCAGACACCACTGCTGAGCATTCTGGGCTTCATTCCAAGAAGCAGCCCACTTGACAAACCTGTGAAGTGCTCACAGAGCGTCTTTGTTGCTGTAGTTGTTGTTGCTGTTAGGTGCCAGTGTGATGGTTGCCGTGGCCGTGTTGTGTTTAACTTGGCTATTAGGTATGAGTACATGCATCCGACCACACGAGGACTGACTGCTGTGGGAATTCCACACCCAAATCACGAGTGGATGTAACTGAACTACAAATGGTCCCACATATTCTACCATCTACCAGCCTATCCATCTACCAGTCTACCCATCTACCCGTCTACCAGCCTATCCATCTACCATCTACCAGCCTATCCATCTACCAGTCTACCCATCTACCCGTCTACCAGTCTACCCATCTAATTATCTACCAGCCTTTGATCACTGGGAAACTGTCATCAGCAACTACTTAAAAGAACACACATGAACGCTCACATTACTAAAATGGGCTGGGAGCTACTGGATTATAGATCCCATGATTCCAGTAGTAGTATTTACATGACAGGAACTGGGAGGACTAGGTAAGCTGGTATGGAGGGACTTATGGGAGCTACACAGCTAATATATCTAACAGGTGACACACTGTGATAACCGCATGCCGAACCTCCCATGTGGCATTGTTAAGTAATCTCTGACAGACCTCCATGAGTTTTCCATGAAAAAGGAACAACATACTGAAGTGTGTGTGTGTGTGCGCATGTGTGAGAGTGTGTGTAGGTATTGGTGGGTGTATGGGTTGGTGTACGGTGGGTATGGGTAGGTGTATGGCTGGTGGGTGTATGGGTTGGTGTTTGTATGGCTATGGGTATGGCATGTTATGGGTGGGCGGGTATCTGAATGGTTATGGATGGGCGGGTATGGAAATGGGAATGGTTATGGTTATGGGTGGGCGGGTATGGCGGTATTAGGGGTAAGAATGGGTGTATGGGTATCGATAAATATATGGGTGTGGTTATGGTATGGGTGTGATTATAGGTGGGCGGGTATGGCTGTATTGGGGCGGTATTAGGGGAACGAATGGGTGTATGGAAATAGATGGGTGTATGGTTATAGATGGGTATGGATGGGTGTATGGTTATAGATGGGTATGGATGGGTGTATGGGTATAGATGGGTATGGATGGGTGTATGGGTATGGATGGGTGTATGGTTATAGATGGGTATGGATGGGTGTATGGGTATGGATGGGTGTATGGTTAAAGATGGGTATGGATGGGTGTATGGGTATGGATGGGTTTATGGTTAAAGATGGGTATGGATGGGTTTATGGTTATGGATGGGTTTATGGTTATGGATGGGTGTATGGTTACAGATGGGTATGGATGGGTGTATGGTTACAGATGGGTATGGATGGGTGTATGGTTACAGATGGGTATGGATGGGTGTATGGTTATGGATGGGTATGGATGGGTGTATGGGTGTGGATGGGTGTATGGTTATGGATGGGTATGGATGGGTGTATGGGTATGGATGGGTTTATGGTTATGGATGGGTTTATGGTTATGGATGGGTTTATGGTTACGGATGGGTTTATGGTTACGGATGGGTATGGATGGGTGTATGGTTACAGATGGGTATGGATGGGTGTATGGTTATGGATGGTTATGGATGGGTATGGATGGGTTTATGGTTATGGATGGGTATGGATGGGTGTATGGTTACAGATGGGTATGGATGGTGTATGGGTATGGATGGGTTTATGGTTATGGATGGGTATGGATGGGTGTATGGTTACAGATGGGTATGGATGGGTGTATGGTTATGGATGGGTATATGGTTATGGATGGGTATGGATGGGTGTATGGTTATGGATGGGTTCATGGTTATGGATGGGTATGGATGGGTGTATGGTTACAGATGGGTATGGATGGGTGTATGGTTACAGATGGGTATGGATGGGTGTATGGTTACGGATGGGTATGGATGGGTGTATGGTTACGGATGGGTATGGATGGGTGTATGGTTACAGATGGGTATGGATGGGTGTATGGTTATGGATGGGTTTATGGTTATAGATGGGTATGGATGGGTGTATGGTTATAGATGGGTGTATGGTTATGGATGGGTGTATGGGTATGGATGGGTATAGATGGGTATTGGTTGTATGGGTTGGTGTGTGGTGGGTGCGGGTATGTGAGGTCAGATTCCCCTGTGTGTAAGCACTAATGGTCTAAAAAATAAAAACCTGCTAGGCTACTTCTCCCCCTCCCCCTCCTCCTCCTCCTCCTCCAGACGGAAGTGTAATCCAGTATACGTGGAGTCAGACTTCTCCCAACAGAGTTCCGCTTTGTGCTTCCCTGTTTGTCACCAGCGGCTTCCTCACCGTGGAGTGTTCCAGAATACCCAAGTCATACTGCGGGTCCAGCCACACTAACAGGTCTGTGCAGCCTTAGTGAAGACCAGGACGCAGTCACAGAAACCATTTGGGTGACTACTGACTTCTAGTGTTTGCTAGCCACTACGCTAACAACGTCAACTACATCCTGGGCACGTGGAAAACCGTGTACCTTACGTTTCACCAAACCTGCTCCAACAGCAAATAAGCACTCCGCCAAATTCCCCGCCAGTCCCTGTTTGGGTTTCGTCTCTGGAGGCTGGTTACACACAGCGGCACGGTAAGCGTATAGAACAGCCGCAAGAGCCTCTCAAACATGAGCGCACTCCGGCAATCACGTCACATCCCGCAGCCTGCCGAAGCGCGTGGAGACCCTGAAGACTAATCAGATACTCCGGTGACAAAGAGGGACGTTGGTGCGACAGCACGGCGCTGATGAGGAACGCGTGGAAGAGGACACGTCTCCCACTGGAGGGTTTTTTGGACACTCGAGTCCACAGAGCGGTGTGGAAACACGGAGCCAATATCCGCAGCACCGAAAGACGGCCAAGGCTGCCCAGACGGAGGCTATCAGAAAGGAGCACAGCATCCTCCTCACTGCAGAGCCACTGCTGGACATCACTCATCACCAAAAGAGCAGCTGCATCCAGAAGGAACCAACCGACAGGAAGGTTTGACATGGTGGGAGACTCGACCGTGTGACAAACAAGGACGGGTCTTATCCCTGTACCTGACTGACCCCACAGCTACCATTACAGACCTCCAGCGAGCAGTGGTGTCCTCCATGAGTCCTCCTGTTAGTGCAGCACCATCGGCAGACGGCTGCACCACGCAGGACTACACGCACACAGACCGTTACCACGACTGTCCTTAACACCACGTCTCCGTCACCAAAGACTGCAGTGGTGTCGTACCAGACTGTCATGGAGTGACTCAGAATGGCAGCGGGTCATCTTCAGTGACGAGTCCCGCTTTAGTCTTGGTGGAGACGCCCAACGAATCCGTGTGTGGAGGCACCGTGGTCAGCACCAAGATGAACGGTTTGTTGTCACACGTCCAGAAGACCTGGTGTCACAGTCAGAGACGATAGCTCATCTGCTGCTGCACAGTGCAGTGCTGGTCATCCTCTAGTCCTTCATCAGTGGTCACAGGACGCTGCCCCACAGGACTCTGCCCCACAGGACACTCACACCAGCACCACACACACTAACACCACCACCACGTCAGCGTCACTGCAGTGTTGAGAATGATCCACCACCCATACCTGCTCTGGGGTGGTCCTGTGGGGGTCCTGACCATTGAAGAACAGGGTAATACCGTATACAGAGAAACAGATGGACTACAGTCTGGAACTGTATACATACAGAGGGTCCTAGTATAGATACATGGAGGTGGTCATAATGTTCTGGCTGTAGCCAAACTCTATTCTCTCCGCACTCCGTGTTCACGTCTCTGCACTCAGACAGTTGATAAAAACATGGAATTTGACCTCTGGTGCCACAAACTGTTGCAGACGGCTGCACAAAGGCTACAGATTATAATCTGCACGTCAGCATGCAGGACAGAGGGGAGGGGCCAGTCGCTGTACCCACCGCATTTAATTCAAAACAGAATAAAAAAGTGAAAGAGAAAGAGGAGAACCGCGAGCTGGCATTCTGTAGCTGAGAGAGCTTCCTCCGTTCTATCCCAGTGGTGGATCATGGAACCTCTCACAGTTCCCGGAGTATAGGAGTGGAGGTGCAGTACAATAACAACATGTGCATGAAAGGAAGTTAGTGGATTATTCTCCAGTAAACTGGTAGATTTAGGGATTGTTAACTAGCAAAAAGGGGCTAGCATACTGAATAGGGTAGATTTAGGGATTGTTAACTGTAGATCTGCTTTTCTGAACGCCAATTTATCCAGCGCTAGCATACTGAACACGGTACTTCACCACTGCATAACTAAACAGGCTAAATCCCAGATAGTAAGCGGATGAGGGCCACATCTGGCAAGATGGGCAAGATGAAACATAATTACTGAACATCTTAACGTCCCGGCAAGACACGCGTGCGGCGGCAGGGTCCCGGCAAGACACGCGGGCGACGACAGGGGCCCGGCCACACACGCGGGCGACGACACGGGCCCGGCCACACACGCGGGCGACGACACGGTCCCGGCGAGACACGCGGGCGACGACACGGTCCCAAGCAAGACACGCGGGCGACGACACGGTCCCGGCAAGACACGCGGACCACGACACGGTCCCGGCAAGACACGCGGGCGACGACACGGTCCCGGCAAGACACGTGGGCGACGACAGGGTCCCAGCAAGACACGCGGACGACGACAGGGGCCCAGCCACACACGCGGACGATGACAGGGTCCCAAGCAAGACACGCGGGCGGTGACAGGGTCCCAGCAAGACACGCGGGCGACGACAGCGTCCCAAGCAAGACACGCGGGCGACGGCAGGGTCCCAAGCAAGACACGCGGGCGACGACAGCGTCCCAAGCAAGACACGCGGGCGACGACAGGGTCCCACCTAGACACGCGGACCACGACAGGGTCCCAAGCAAGACACGCGGGCGACGACAATGTGCCAGCAAGACACGTGGACGACGACAGGGGCCCAGCAAGACACGCGGACCACGACAGGGGCCCAGCAAGACACGCGGGCGACGACAAGGTGCCAGCAAGACACGTGGACGACGACAGGGGCCCAGCAAGACACGCGGACCACGACAGGGGCCCAGCAAGACACGCGGGCGACGACAAGGTGCCAGCAAGACACGCGGGCGACGACAAGGTGCCAGCAAGACACGCGGGTGACGACAAGGTGCCAGCAAGACACGCGGGCGACGACAAGGTGCCAGCAAGACCTTGTCATAATAATGTGACCTGACTGGAGCACTCTCGCGCGCACACACACACACACACACACTCACGCTCTCTCACTCTGTTTCACTCTCTCTCACTCTGCCACACTCCTGCTCAGGTATTCGGCAGACGTGAGTGATTATACGCGTAAATGAGGCCGCGCCGGAAAAGAACGAGTGAGCTACACCCGGAAAACGGCTCACGGGAATAATTACTGAGCGAACGAGCTCCAGAGACAACCATGGGCTGAGAATTCTTCCCAGTATTCCCAAAGGCACCCAGATGGCAAGGCGTCTACGCAGGTATGCTGCGGAATACGCATCACCCCCATCGCATGAAACCGGATCTCCTCGCGCTGCCTTAATAAGCGGCTCGGTGATGGACACCAGGCTGGGAAATAACGGAGACTCTTAAGGGGAATGTAGGCCAAGCCGGAAGACTGACGGCTCATCCTCAGGCACAGCACAGGCGCTACTGTCAAGGCTTCACGTCAGCGGGGAAAGACCAACTCTCACTCCAGCAAAACACCAAACACCGGTAAAAATAGACCTCTCAATCATTCCCACTGCACGCCGCCACACCGCCTCAAAATGTTTTGGAATGGATGGATATTTTATCGGGAATCTTCCTCGGAGCGTTCCTCTATTAACGTACACCGGTATCCCAAGGATCCACTGGCTTTGGGTTACCTTAACATACACATTTTACTAAGAGGGGGAAAAAAAATATGCTAATTTCCAGAACTCGGAATCTCTGTCTGTCCCGTGGTAAACTCAAACATTCCTAATCCAAGATGAAGCACAGTGCCTTGAGAAACGTCCCCCACCGAACTACAAGGCTGTTTATATAGATAATGCTACACGTGCTATACATATGGGAAGTGTGCCTACGTTCCAAAGCCCCATGTCCCCAAGGTGAAACATTCCAAATGTCATCTGTACTCAGCATTCCTAAATTCCCAGAGCCATACCTACCCAATGTTCTACATGCCCAGGACCACACATTCTCAGGGATCTCTTTTCGCAGGTCCCCATGATTCTCCCCATGTCCCATTCATGATTCCAGGTGCCGGTATTCCCAGAGCCAGACTTTCCCAATGATCTACATTCCTAAAGTCCTATGATCCCAAAGTCATACATTCCCAGTACTCTATATTAGCAGGTCCCCATGATTCTCCCAATGTCCCATGCATGATTCCAGGTGCCGGTATTCCCAGAGCCAAACTTTCCCAATGATCTACATTCCCATATCATATGATCCCAACATTCCCAGGATTCTATATTCCCAGGTGCCTATGATACCAGTCTTCAGGGTCCTATGATTCCAGGCCCCTATTTTCCCAGAGCCCTATATTCCCAATGTTCTACGTTCCCACGGGGTCCTGTATTTTCGGAGTTCTATAATTCCAGCACTCTGAGTTACTAGGACTCATGGATAAGTCAATGGCACATTAAAGGAAAAGGTTCTGAAGCTCACGGTTAACATCACAGGGTCATCCAAGGTCATAACGGGGAAGAGTCCGGAGCGGATCTGTCAATAAGAGCGCACTTTGCCCTCAGCCGGGCTAGCCTCCGTGAGCGCATTAGCGTTTTCAGGTCTGTTATTGAGAACACAGGCTGCGTGAATCATTCCTTTGCATTAGCCTCAACGTTCCGAACTTCCGACCCTGAACGGGACATGGCTGACTACACTTGGAGTTCGGCTGAAATGGTGTACACTAAACAGGAGCTGAAATCATTCCTTAT
Source organism: Prochilodus magdalenae (assembly GCA_024036415.1). Classification (NCBI taxonomy): domain Eukaryota; kingdom Metazoa; phylum Chordata; class Actinopteri; order Characiformes; family Prochilodontidae; genus Prochilodus; species Prochilodus magdalenae. Next base: position 6,546 of record JAMWET010001203.1, on the reverse strand, counting down.
TTTCACTCCTGTTTTACTGTCTTTTATTTACACCACTGTAAATACGAGCCAATAATAATAATAATAAACTGATGCAGCGCTTCTAGTTTTGTTCTTTTTTATAAACAGATTATATGTTTATTAATCGTTTGTGTTAGTGAGTTCACTGAAACTAAAACTACTCACGATTCATGAAACAACCCGAAGCTAAATATAAGAGCTGATAAACATGAGACCTCGACTGTTCGAATCACAGTCTGAAGATTACTCAGCTGTTAAACAGCCCTGTTACAGCCTTACCAGCGTACTGACTCTCAGACCCGGCCCGTAATAAAAGACCGTAAACAACCTTACAGCTGGTTACGCAATTAAACACAGGCACAGCTGGAACGAGCCAGGACAGCTGGAACGAGCCAGGACAGCAGGAACATCCGGAACGAGCCAGAACAGCAGGAACATCCGGAACGAGCCAGAACAGCAGGAACAGAAGGACTGAGCCTGAACAGCAGGGCTTAGCCGGGCCGAGCCAGGACAGCAGGAACATCCGGAACGAGCCAGGACAGCAGGACTGAGCCAGGACAGCAGGGCTTAGCCGGGCCGAGCCAGGACAGCCGGAACGAGCCAGGACAGCCGGAACGAGCCAGGACAGCCGGAACGAGCCAGGCCGAAGCCAGAACAGCAGGACCAAGCCAGAACTAGCCGTGCAGTGACAAAACAAGCCTTAACCCCTCATGATGAACCACAGGCTGGTCCGAGCCAGAACAGCAGGACCAAGCCAGAACAGCAGGACCAAGCCAGAACGAGCCACGCAGGGACACACAAACCTTAACCCCTCATGATGAACCACAGGCTGGACCGAGCCAGAACAGCAGGACCGAGCCAGAACAGCAGGACCGAGCCAGAACAGCAGGACCGAGCCGTGCAGGAACAAAATAAGCCTTAACCCCTCATGATAAAGACCCACAGACGGTTCATTCTATAGTAAGTTCTGTACTGTATTATGGGATCCCTAGCCATCAGACCACGCCAACACGTTACTATGGAGATATACTGATCTGAATAATGAGTACAGGGCAATACACACACACACACACACACACACACACACACACACACAAACTATATTATATAAATATATAATGTATAAAATACATAAAACAATTACTACTAAACTATTACAGCTATTAGACTAATAAAATTTATAAATACATTTTATAAATATTTATATGGTGTGTAGTGTAATGATGTAATAGATAGATATCTTATTGTGTTGTTCCAGTGGACTTCCTGTCAGATCCTCAGTAGGCCCAGTGGGCCTGGGTGGGCTTTCTCAGCCTCAGCACAAGAACCCACAGAGCTTTAATGTGGAACACCAGAGTAGGGCCCAGTCCAGCAGGTGACCGAACTGGACCGGACTGAAAGAGACCACCATTACTCTTATATCAGGATCTATTTACACCCGAGCTCCGGTCAGACCAGCCGCCACCGCCACCTCTCCCTCCCTCTCATATATCCCTACAGGCCGCACTCCAGTCTCACTCCACGAGCCAATCCGTCCCGTCTGAGAGCTGAACGAGCTCCACAGACACTTTACGACCCCAATCCATCAGCATTATCACAGCTAAACAAACACAGCCCCGCGTTCCTGCTTCCTCTCCGAGCGGAACAGCGCCATTTTGAGGAATTCCGTGGGAGCAAAGTTTCGGTCAGTAAATAAATAAATAAACCCGGAACCGTCCGGACTTACCGAGACCGGGGAGCAGGAGGCACAACCACAAGCCGTCCCCCACAGAAGTTCTCCACCGTGCCCTCAGATCCATAGTAAAGCCCGTACGGACGCTCAGGTGCGGAGAGTTCCGGAGCTGACCCGGGTTAAACTTTCATGTTTGATCGGTGAACGATCTGCGCATGCGCGCTACCTGCCAGACAGGTGCTCTGTGAGCGAGCAGTAGGACGTGATGGCTGAATCAGCAGATCAGCAGACGTATCCACTCATACTGATACCACCTAGTAAGGTGTGTGGGGGCGGTGTCTCAGATAGTCTGGGACCCCGTTGTATAACCTCGTGTTTTTTCATAATGAAGATATGTAGACTATTTATTTATTTATTTTATTGTTTGTTTGTTTGTTTAATCAGAAAAATAACACAAAAACAAATAAATACACAATGTATTTTTAATATGTAAATATACATATTAAAATTATTTGTTTTTTGTGTTTTATTTAGTTATTTTGTTGATTAAATGTTGATTATATATATATATATCTATATCTATATATATATATATAATCAACATTTAATCAACGTCACAACAACAAATAATTATAATAATAATCTTGCTAACATTAAATTAAACCGTCAGCTACACTAGCTAGCTTAATGTATCGTTGTTTATAAATAGCAGCCTAGTGCAGCTAGCTAAACCATTAGCTAAACTAGCTAGTTTAATGTAATGTTGTTTATAAATAGCCACCTAGTGTAGCTAGCTAAACTGTTAGCTACACTAGCTAGCTTAATGTAATGTTGTGTATTGGACCCGGTTTTTCCACCCTCACATGTCTGTACATTAACCTTGTGGTTCTTTTCTTTTTATAACAAATTGATTTTTTGTGAAGCTGCTTTGAGACAACATTGGTTGTAAAAAGCGCTATATAAATAAATATTGATTGATTGATTGATATAAATAGCCACCTGGTGTAGCTAGCTAAACCATTAGCTAAACTAGCTAGTTTAATGTAATGCTCTTTATAAATAGCCACCTAGTGTAGCTAGCTAAACCATTAGCTAAACTAGCTAGTTTAATGTAATGCTTGCCACCTAGTGTATAGAACAGCCACCTAGTAGTTTAATGTAATGCTCTTTATAAAGCCACCTAAACTGTTAGCTAAACAGTAGCTACACTAGCTAGCTTAATGTAATGTTGTTTATAAACTGTTTACTAGCTAAAACTAGCTGCTAGCTTAATGCAATGCTGTTTACAAGTAGCTGGCTTGCTAGTATAACCACCCCCAACCCCTATGATAATTTTTAGCTGTTAGCCAGCTACATCGCAACAATATGCATAATGCTAGCTGCCGTGGTGGCCCTGTAGCAGTGATATACCTAGCGTTAGTTCTATATCTACACAAACAAGCAAAACATCAGAGGTGCTGTACGCTGGGAGGAGCTCTCCAGTGTAAATCAGATCAGCATACTGAAGGTTGGATCTGACTGCTGAACACGGCTCGGCCTATGTGAACTGGCTCTGGCTTATTATATGAAGTCTGGTAGTTGGAAATTAGCCAGCTGGCTAGTACTAGCGCTTTTATCTTGGGCTTGGTTGAGGTGCATTGCCAGTGACGTGTGAATTAATACCAGGACATAAAGGAATGAAATCCTGGCTGCTGTCTCACGGCGGTCTCTCCTGCCGCAGCCGCATTCTCCACTGCTTATCAGCACGCGGAGCTGTGGAGGACTTCGAGGAGGGTTGAAATGAAGAAAGAGTGAAGATTGAAGTGATTCTCCTGTATTCCCTCTCTCTCTCTCACACTCTCTCTCTCTCTCTCTCTCTCTCTCTTCCAGTGCAACTGGAATCTGTTGAAGTGGCGGTCCGTTGGCATGGCAACGGGGATGACTTTGTGTGATTGCTTGTTCTCACCAAAAAAGAGAAGGAGAGAAGGAGGAGGGAGTGGGGGGAAAAGAAGAGAGGAAGAGGGGACGGCCTTGTTCTGGAGGAAAATGAACACCGCTCGCCTGAACAAAGCTGCCTTTGAAATGCCAAAATGAGGAAACTCACTTTGCCCACTTCAAACAGGGCGAGCGGGGGCGACGGGGCTTGTTGGGGGGCTGGATCAGAAACGACTCTTTAAGGTCCTGCTCTTTAAGTTTGGATCAAATATAACAAAGTCATCGAGACGCAGTGCCGCCTCAGTGGTCCAGGAACCATGAAGAGACTCTTGATGTTCACTATATGGCCAAAAGTATGTGGACACCCGAAGTATTGTTAATCACCGAGGTTGAGGGTTTAGGTGCATCCAATCAAGCACACAGCCAGTAGAATGGGTCATACTGAAGAGCTCAGTCTAGAAAGGTGGCCCTGGCATAGGATGCCACCTTTCACGCAAGGTGCCAATAGGAGGCGACAGCAGCTCAGTCACGAAGCAGGAGCCTCTGTGGCTTCACTCACTGTTCCAATCTGGAAGCAACGTCAGGAGCTTTGGGAAAGGACTCCATGGTCAAGTCGATGCACACAAGCCTGATACCACTATGTGCAACGCCAAGCGTCGGCTGGTTTGGGGTAACGCTCCACCGCCACTAGACTCTGGACTCCGGAAGCGTGTTCTCTGGATCAATAACTGATGATAAATTTAGACTGATATGATCAATATTTATTGAGCTACACATACAGAAGTCTGTCTCTCAGTATGGCGTCGGGCCGCCGTGTTTGCTAACCCAACACGCCAGACGTCTCGGTATGGAGCTGTAGAGGTTCCTAATGGTGTCCTGTGATAATCCATCCCATGCAGCTTGAACATCCTCACACAGTTCCTGCAGATGGTGCGGTAGGGGTGGAGGTGGAGGGACACCAGGTCTTCTGGACGTGTGTCGACAAACTGGTCATCTCGGTGCTGACCACGGTGCCTCCACACACGGATTCGTTGGGCGTCTCCACCAAGACTAAAGCGGGACTCGTCACTGAAGATGACCCGCTGCCATTCTGAGTCGCTCCATGACAGTCTGGTACGACACCACTGCAGTCTTTGGTGACGGTGACGTGGTGTTAAGGACAGTCGTGGTAACGGTCTGTGTGCATGTAGTCCTGCGTGGTGCAGCCGTCTGCCAATGGTGCTGCGCTAACAGGATGACTCATGGAGAGCACCACTGCTCTGTAATGGTCACAGTGTCAAACCTCCCCACCAAGTTTCCTTCCTGTTGGTTGATTCCTTCTGGGTGCAGCTGTTTGTGCAACTAACTGTTGAAGAGTCCAGTTTTATATAACATCACAATCCATTCCAAATGAGCTAGCTTAGCTTCCATTTATGATCCGTATGGACTGGTGAGGGAACTGGCCCGTCAATGTCCATAGTCAGCCTCATTTCCAGTTTGGCAGATTGAGTGTATTTGAGCAATTGGGCTTATTTTCCTAATTACCTCTCAGACTGGACGTTTATGGGGTGCCAGCGAAGCCGTATGACTTCATTTAATACATTTATCATTTTTAAAAGTGCAGAGCAAAGAGCGGGAAACAAATCACAGTGACGAATGGAAGCGCACAAGCAGACTCAGCATGCACACGGCGGGTGCTTCGGAGCTAGCACGCTTCCGGGGTCAGTGCCTCTGCTGGCCGCGCTGGTTCAAAATAGAGCTGGTCGGAAACAGCAGGCCTACTTTCAGTTATTCTAGGCCGAGATCTTAAATAAACCTCTAATATGGCGCCGGTCAGAAATCAGGTCCACCTCCCTGTAGCTACACCCACTGACTATTGTAGGTGTACAGGTCCAGACTGTGGTCCATCTGTTTCTCTGTATACTGTATTACCCTGTTCTTCAATGGTCAGGACCCCCACAGGACCACCACAGAGCAGGATGATGTGGGTGGTGGATCATTCTCAGCACTGCAGGGACACTGACATGGTGGTGGTGTGTTAGTGTGTGTGGTGCTGGTGTGATTGGATCAGACACAGCAGTGCTGCTGGACACCTCGGTGTCACTGCTGTGCTGAGAATCGTCCACCAACCAGAACTATCCAACCAGCAGAGTCTTGTGGGCACCATCCTGTGAACAGTGTCTTGTGGGCAGTGTCATGTGGGCAGCTTCCTGTGGGCAGTGTCATGTGGGCAGCGTCCTGTGGGCAGAGTCCTGTGGGCAGTGTCCTTTGGGCAGCGTCCTGTGTACAGCGACCTTTGGGCAGCGTCCTGTGTACAGTGTCCTGTGGGCAGTGTCCTGTGGGCAACGTCCTTTGGGCAGAGTCCTGTGTACAGTGTCCTGTGGGGCAGCGTCCTGTGGGCAGCGACCTTTGGGCAGTGTCCTGTGTACAGTGTCCTGTGGGGCAGCGTCCTGTGGGCAGCGACCTTTGGGCAGTGTCCTGTGTACAGTGTCCTGTGGGGCAGCGTCCTGTGGGCAGCGACCTTTGGGCAGTGTCCTGTGTACAGTGTCCTGTGGGCAGTGTCTTGTGCCCACTGACGAAGGACTAGAGGATGACCGACACTGCACTGTGCAGCAGCAGATGAGCTATCGTCTCTGGCTGTCCATCTACAAGGTGGAGCAGCAAGGTAGGAGTGTCTAATAGAGTGAAATGTTGTGTGAGTGGACACAGTGTCTAAACACTCCAGCAGCCCTGCTGTGTCTGATCCACTCACACCAGCACCACACACACCAACACACCACCACCACGTCAGTGTCACTGCAGTGCTGAGAATGATCCACCACCCACATACTACCTGCTCTGTGGTGAGGTATGAATCGAGTCTTTGAATTGCTCGATTTCTGCATGCAGTATCTCAACATTTCCCACAGGGGGCAGCACAGACCCTAAAATAGGGCTTCCTACCAGCAGCACAGAGCCACTTGACAGTTCACAGGCAGCTG
>JAMWET010001202.1:22500-85756 GCA_024036415.1 Prochilodus magdalenae | reverse complement strand
CTTGTAATGAAACATGCATTAAACCTTTTTAATATCTTTCTATCTATCTATCTATCTATCTATCTATCTATCTATTGATGTCACACAGTATTGTGAAAAGTATTCACTCCCCCATCCAAATCATTGAATCCAGGTGTTCCAGTCATGTCCATGGACACAGGTGTATAAAACCGAGCGACTAGACATGCAGACTGCTCCTACAGACTCCTACAGAGTGAGAGAACGGGTCGCTCTCAGGAGCTCAGTGAACTCCAGCGTGGTACCGTGATAGGATCCACCTGTGCTACAAGTCCAGTGGTGAAATTCCCTCCTACTAAATATTCCACAGTCCACTGTCAGTGGGATTAGAACACAGTGGGAGTGATCGGGAACGACAGCAGGAAGTAGTAGACCATGTACAGTGACAGAGCGGGGTCAGTGGATGCTGAGGGTCATAGGTCACAGAGGTCACCAACTTTCTACAGAGTCCATCACTACAGACCTCCAACCTTCATGTGTCCTTCAGATCAGCTCAGGAACAGTGTGTAGAGCTTCATGGAATGGGTTTCCATGGCGAGCAGCTGCATCCCAGCCTCACATCACCAAGCGCAGTGCAGAGCGTGGAACGCAGTGGTGTAAAGCTCCGCCCCTGGACTCTAGAGCAGTGGAGGCGTGTCCTCTGGAGTGACCAATCACGCTTCTCCGTCTGGTAGTCCGATGGATGAGTCTGGGTTTGGTGGTACCAGGAGAACGGTACTTGTCTGACTGCACTGTGCCGAGTGTAAAGTTTGGTGGAGGGGGGATTATGGTGTGGGGGTGGTGTTCAGGAGTTGGGCTCCGCCCCTTAGTTCCAGTGAGAGGAACTCTTAATGCTTCAGCAGACCAAGAGACTCCGGACCATTCCATGCTCCCAACTTTGTGGGGAAAGTTTGAGGATGGTCCCTTCCTGTTCCAACATGACCGCACACCAGTCATCACATGCTATCAGCTCCACTGTCCATACAGGACACTCTGTAGGTGTACAGGTCCAGACTGTAGTACATCTGTTTCTCTGTGTACTGTATTACCCTGTTCTTCAACCACCAGCGTCCCTAACACCACGTCACCGTCACCAAAGACTGCAGTGGTGTCGTACCAGACTGTCATGGAGTGACTCAGAATGGCAGCGGGTCATCTTCAGTGACGAGTCCCGCTTTAGTCTTGGTGGAGACGCCCAACGAATCCGTGTGTGGAGGCACCGTGGTCAGCACCAAGATGGACGGTTTGCTGTCACACGTCCAGAAGGCCTGGTGTCCCTCCACCTCCACCCCTACCGCACCATCTGCAGGAACTGTGTGAGGATGTTCAAGCTGCATGGGATGGATTATCACAGGACACCATCAGGAACCTCTACAGCTCCATACCGAGACGTCTGGCGTGTTGGGTTAGCAAACACGGCGGCCCGACGCCATACTGAGAGACAGACTTCTGTATGTGTAGCTCAATAAATATTGATCATATCAGTCTAAATTTATCATCAGTTATTGATCCTGGTCTCCTTTATCTTCATTCCCAACCGCACAGCAATTCCACACCTCCCTCTGGGTGCAGCTGTTTTTCGGATGTCGAGTGTATATCTGGTTGGTTGAGGCTTCTGTGCAAATTCTGATTTCTTCTTGTGTTTCTGTGCAGCAGAGAAATGAATAGCTCCTACTTAATGTTCGCTTTTGGCAGGAAATGAAATAAATGACGGGTGGGCTCTGACGTTTGTGCGGTATTGTGGATAGATAGATCCACCGTCTCTTTTCATCTTTCCTATTAAAAGCTTCCGTGTCCTCGTGGAGGGCAGCCAAATGTCCCCCCGACGAATAAATGTTCACGTTTTCATCCTCCAGACACACATATATAACCAGGACTGGAAAACACAGAGACAGGTTCAGGTGTCCAGTTTGGCTGTGATGAATGAAATAAGTGATGCTGAGAGGACACGGAAAAGAAGAAGAGAGGAAGAGGGGATGAAAGGTCAGTACATTCGATCAGGTCACTGCTAGACCTGAATGTCTTTTTCATTCGCCTCCCGCACAATCATAAAATATCTCTGCTACAGGGGAGACGCATAAAACAGACAGACAGAGATTGAGAGGCTGAGGAGGGGGAAAAAGGAGAGCAGAATCGATCCTTTCCAAATTACGTCCAGTGTAGTTAAGGCCATGATTCAGCTCATGCTGTAACTGAGTGGGGTTTTTATCGCGCCTGGCTCCGAGATCGCAGGAATGACCCTGGTCCTAACTCATTTCAGTATTTCTCCTCCCGTCTGTGTGTCAGGTGGCATCTGTCTTCCATTAGCAGGCCAACAGGTACAGGTGTTCTTATATCAGGGTCTGGACAATATATGGAATATATGGAAGGTGAACTAAACAGACAGCAGTGATTCGTTTGTCTTGTCTAACACTGAAGGGCTTGAGGACGTTTGATGTTTAACCGTATGATTTGTATTGTGTTACTATCAATAAATGGTTCAAAATTCCGAATTTCCTGCCTGTATCCTGTCTGGAGGAAGTTGGGACGGAAGCATGTTTACCATCACCACATAGTAAACGACACAAAGTGAAAGAGTTATTGTTGTGGGTCATATGGTTGTAAGCCGTCCTCTAAAGCCTTGGGTTGAGCCTGCGGACCAATCAGGGGCTGTGTCTTTGACTTGTGCTCCAATCAGAGGCTGTGTTATGGAGTTGTGGTCCAGTGAGAGGCCGTGTTCCTTGTCTAATCAAAGACTGTGTTCCCAACCTGTTCACCAATCAGAGACTGTTTTCCTGACTCATGGTTCAATCAGAGGCTGTGTTATGGCCTTGTTGATCAATTGAGAGCTGAGTTCCTAACTTGTTGACCAATCAGAGATTGTGTTGTTAATTTGTCAACCACTGGGAGATTGAGTTCGAAAACTGCTTATCTTTCAGGGGTCATGTTCTTGACATTTCAACCAACCAGAGACTGTGTGTTAGCGTGACTTTACCACCAATCAGAGACTGTGCTCCTGACTTTACCACCAACCAGAGACTGTGTGTTAGCGTGACTTTACCACCAATCAGAGACTGTGCTCCTGACGTTACCACCAACCAGAGACTGTGCTCCAGACTTCTCCTCCAACCAGAGACTGTGCTCCTGACTTTACCACCAACCAGAGACTGTGCTCCTGACTTTACCACCAACCAGAGACTGTGCTCCTGACTTTTTCTCCAACCAGAGACTGTGCTCCAGACTTCTCCTCCAATCAGAGACTGCGCTTCTGATTTCTTCACCAACCAGAGACTGTGCTCCTGACTTTACCACCAATCAGAGACTGTGCTCCTGACTTTACCACCAACCAGAGACTGTGCTCCTGACTTTACCACCAATCAGAGACTGTGCTCCTGACTTTACCACCAATCAGAGACTGTGCTCCTGACTTTACCACCAACCAGAGACTGTGCTCCTGACTTTACCACCAACCAGAGACTGTGCTCCTGACTTTTCCTCCAACCAGAGACTGTGCTCCAGACTTCTCCTCCAATCAGAGACTGCGCTTCTGATTTCTTCACCAATAAAAGACTGTGCTCCTGACTTTACCACCAATCAGAGGCTGTGCTCCTGACTTTACCACCAATCAGAGACTGTGCTCCTGACTTTTCCTCCAACCAGAGGCTGTGCTCCTGACTTTTCCTCCAACCAGAGTCAGTGTTCCTGACTTTTACTCTACATTGATGTAGACTGGCTATATTGGTGGAAGTGTGACTGATTTACTACACCGGACCTGAACTGGGTCTGTCTTTCTAGGTGAGTGAGCTTGTGCACATTTTGCAGAGGTGCTGTACCGTGTTCAGCCAAACAGCTCTTCGTTTATGATGCATGACTGCTTTATATGAAGAAAGCTGCAGGAGTCGGTTCTCTCTGCATGTCGTTATAGTAAGGTGTGAATAGTTTTTCACAGCAGAGTGTTTTTACCCCTCCTTCACCCGCATTGCTCACTAGCAGCTCATTCAGACAGAGAGAGCGACAGCCGCCGTTTATCTCATGACACAGTTACGGTGGAAAAACATCAATTAAAAATATAAAATTACAGAACAGAGGGATACAGAGGTGGAGAAACGGCCCAGGAAACGAGTGCCAGGAGCTACACATGTCCCGTCCTGCTCAGCGTTTCACGCCAGAGATGGGGATGAGATTCCACACCTTAATAATTGATCCGCAGGCATTAAACATGAATGAGCCCCGCGTCCCTCCGCAGCAGGAGTGAGTGGATAATGGGGATCTGGCAGACTCGGCCTGACTCCTCCTGGGCCTGATTTGGCTTCCTGATCAAACCCCAAGTCACGCTGCATGGAGACGACCCTCCAGATTCCTTTTACTGGAACAGTGATGTCGGCGGAGTGATGGGAGAGGAGCTGGACTGTAAAACTACCCAGGGGCTCTACTAACTTATTCAGACTGTGCTCTACCTGGCCACTTAATTAGAAACGCTTGTTGCTTTGCTGATTAAGAATGGGGTTCGTCTGTTGGTGTACAAGGTGGGCGTTTCTTATAAAGTGGCCAGTGAGTGGAAGTGTAAGGTGGGTGTTTCTAATAAAGTGGCCAGTGAGTGGAAGCACAAGGCCGGTGTTTCCAATAAAGTGGCCAGTGAGTGGAAGCACAAGGCCGCTGTTTCTAATAAAGTGGCCAGTTAGTGGAAGTGTAAGGTGGGCGTTTCTTATAAAGTGGCCAGTGAGTGGAAGTGTAAGGTTGGTGTTTCTAATAAAGTGGCCAGTGAGTAGAAGCATAAGGCCGGTGTTTCCAATAAAGTGGCCAGTGAGTGGAAGCACAAGGCCGCTGTTTCTAATAAAGTGGCCAGTTAGTGGAAGTGTAAGGTGGGCGTTTCTTATAAAGTGGCCAGTGAGTGGAAGTGTAAGGTTGGTGTTTCTAATAAAGTGGCCAGTGAGTGGAAGCATAAGGCCGGTGTTTCTAATAAAGTGGCCAGTGAGTGGAAGTACAAGGCCGGTGTTTCTAATAAAGTGGCCAGTTAGTGGAAGCACAAGGATGGTGTTTCTAATAAAGTGGCCAGTTAGTGGAAGCACAAGGCCGGTGTTTCTAATAAAGTGGCCAGTGAGTGGAAGCACAAGGTGGTGTTTCTAATAAAGTGGCCAGTTAGTGGAAGCACAAGGCCGGTGTTTCTAATAAAGTGGCCAGTGAGTGGAAGCACAAGGATGGTGTTTCTAATAAAGTGGCCAGTTAGTGGAAGCACAAGGCCGGTGTTTCTAATAAAGTGGCCAGTTAGTGGAAGCACAAGGCCGGTGTTTCTAATAAAGTGGCCAGTTAGTGGAAGTGTAAGGTGGGTGTTTCTAATAAAGTGGCCAGTGAGTGGAAGCACAAGGCCGGTGTTTCCAATAAAGTGGCCAGTGAGTAGAAGCACAAGGCTGGTGTTTCTAATAAAGTGGCCAGTTAGTGGAAGTGTAAGGTGGGCGTTTCTTATAAAGTGGCCAGTGAGTGGAAGTGTAAGGTTGGTGTTTCTAATAAAGTGGCCAGTGAGTAGAAGCATAAGGCCGGTGTTTCTAATAAAGTGGCCAGTGAGTGGAAGTACAAGGCCGGTGTTTCTAATAAAGTGGCCAGTTAGTGGAAGCACAAGGATGGTGTTTCTAATAAAGTGGCCAGTTAGTGGAAGCACAAGGCCGGTGTTTCTAATAAAGTGGCCAGTGAGTGGAAGCACAAGGTGGTGTTTCTAATAAAGTGGCCAGTTAGTGGAAGCACAAGGCCGGTGTTTCCAATAAAGTGGCCAGTGAGTGGAAGCACAAGGATGGTGTTTCTAATAAAGTGGCCAGTTAGTGGAAGCACAAGGCCGGTGTTTCTAATAAAGTGGCCAGTTAGTGGAAGTGTAAGGTGGGCGTTTCTTATAAAGTGGCCAGTGAGTGGAAGTGTAAGGTGGGTGTTTCTAATAAAGTGGCCAGTGAGTGGAAGCACAAGGCCGCTGTTTCCAATAAAGTGGCCAGTGAGTAGAAGCACAAGGCTGGTGTTTCTAATAAAGTGGCCAGTGAGTGGAAGCACAAGGCCGGTGTTTCTAATAAAGTGGCCAGTGAGTGGAAGTACAAGGTGGGTGTTTCTAATAAAGTGGCCAGTGTGAGGAAGCACAGGGTGGGCGTTTCTAATAAAGTGGCCAGTTAGTGGAAGCACAAGGTGGGTGTTTCTAATAAAGTGGCCGGTTAGTGGAAGCACAAGGTGGGTGTTTCTTATAAAGTGGCCAGTGAGTGGAAGCACAAGGCGGTGTTTCTAATAAAGTGGCCAGTGAGAAGTAGCACAAGGTGGGTGTTTCTTATAAAGTGGCCAGTGAGTGGAAGCACAAGGTGGTGTTTCTAATAAAGTGGCCAGTGAGTGGAAGCACAAGGCGGTGTTTCTCATAAAGTGGCCCTGAGTTTATAGGTATACGTCCCAGAGTCCCTCAGGGGGCCGTAACGCTGCAGGCGGTGGAACCTGCTTCCTGCGGTACAGATGTTTATTTATCATGGCAATAAAGACGGGAGTAAATTGAGCTGAGTGTTCAGAAAGCTGTTCCAGTGTTGTAGCGCGCTGAGCCTGTGATTTGAAAGTGTTCATAACTCTGCTGATCCGTGCCTGCAATACAGCTGATGCAATTGAGATTCACCCAAAATGCACTGCAGTATATTACAGTTTCAGCACCGCGTCCCTTTTTCACTCATGTCTCCATTAGCATTCGCTGGGGCTGTATAACCCCAGTTCTACGGCGCCGCACACGGCTTCAGCGGGACAGCAGGGCAGACGGGATGACGTACTGAAATGACTTTCTGTTCATTTAGTTATAGGACAAAGTTATCAATAGCGCTGATGTTCCACTTTTTCATTTTACTTTGTCTTAATAATAATAATAATGATAATAATAATAATAATAATAATATCTTTGCAGATGTTTATTTGTTCATTCATCCGTGTATTAATTTATTCATTTATTAATTCATTAAGTCATTCATTCAGCCATTGTGTGTGTCTGTGTGTTAACGTGTGTGAGAGTGTGTTAGTGTGTGTGAGAGTGTTAGTGTGTGGGGGAGTATTAGTGTGTTTGTGTGGTAGTGTGTGTGAGAGTGTTAGTGTGTGTAAGTCTGTGTTAGTGTGTGAGAGAGTATTAGTGTGTGTAAGTCTGTGTTAGTGTGTGTGAGAGTGTTGGTGTGTGTGTTAGTGTGTGTGAGAGTGTAAGTGTGTGTGTTAGTGTGTGTGTAAGTCTTTATGTGTGTTTTAGTGTGTGTGAAAGTGTTCGTGTGTGTGAGAGTGTTAGTGTGTGTGAGAGTGTTAATGTGTGTGTTAGTGTGTGTGTAAGCCTGTGTTAGTGTGTGTGAGAGTGTTAGTGTGTGTGAGAGTGTTAGTGTGTGTGAGAGTATTAGTGTGTGTGAGTGTTAGTGTGTGTAAGCCTGTGTTAGTGTGTGTGAGTGTTAGTGTGTGTAAGCCTGTGTTAGTGTGTGTGAGAGTGTTAGTGTGTGTGAGAATGTTAGTGTGTGTGTAAGCCTGTGTTAGTGTGTTTGTGTGAGAGTGTTAGTGTGTGTGAGAGTGTGTGTTGGTGTGTGTGAGAGTGTTAGTGTGTGTGTTAGTGTGTGTGTAAGCCTGTGTTAGTGTGTTTGTGTGAGAGTGTTAGTGTGTGTAAGTTTGTGTTAGTGTGTGTGAGAGTGTGTGTTAGTGTGTGGGAGAGTGTTAGTGTGTGTGTAAGTCTGTGTTAGTGTGTTTGTGTGAGAGTGTTAGTGTGTGTAAGTTTGTGTTAGTGTGTGTGAGTGTGTTAGTGTGTGTGAGAGTGTGTGTTAGTGTGTGGGAGAGTGTTAGTGTGTTTGTGTGAGAGTGTTAGTGTGTGTGTTAGTGTGTGTGAGAGTGTGTTTTAGTGCGTGGGAGAGTATTAGTGTGTTTGTGTGAGAGTGTTAGTGTGTGTTAGTGTGTGTGTAAGCCTGTGTTAGTGTGTTTATGTGAGAGTGTTAGTGTGTGTGTAAGCCTGTGTTAGTGTGTTTATGTGAGAGTGTTAGTGTGTGTGAGAGTATTAGTGTGTGTGAGAGTGTGTGTTGGTGTGTGTGAGAGTGTTAGTGTGTGTGTAAGCCTGTGTTAGTGTGTTTGTGTGAGAGTGTTAGTGTGTGTAAGTTTGTGTTAGTGTGTGTGAGAGTGTGTGTTAGTGTGTGGGAGAGTGTTAGTGTGTGTGTAAGTCTGTGTTAGTGTGTTTGTGTGAGAGTGTTAGTGTGTGTAAGTTTGTGTTAGTGTGTGTGAGTGTGTTAGTGTGTGTGAGAGTGTGTGTTAGTGTGTGGGAGAGTGTTAGTGTGTTTGTGTGAGAGTGTTAGTGTGTGTGTTAGTGTGTGTGAGAGTGTGTTTTAGTGCGTGGGAGAGTATTAGTGTGTTTGTGTGAGAGTGTTAGTGTGTTAGTGTGTGTGTAAGCCTGTGTTAGTGTGTTTATGTGAGAGTGTTAGTGTGTGTGTAAGCCTGTGTTAGTGTGTTTATGTGAGAGTGTTAGTGTGTGTGAGAGTATTAGTGTGTGTGTGAGTGTTAGTGTGTGTGTTAGTGTGTGTGTAAGCCTGTGTTAGTGTGTGTGTTAGTGTGTGTGAGAGTGTTAGTGTGTGTGTAAGCCTGTGTTAGTGTGTGTGAGAGTGTTAGTGTGTGTGAGAGTGTTAATGTGTGTGTAAGCCTGTGTTAGTGTGTGTGAGAGTGTTAGTGTGTGTGAGAGTGTGTGTTAGTGTGTGAGAGTGAGTGTTAGTGTGTGTGTAAGCCTGTGTTAGTGTGTAGTTGCTGATGTTCCTCCTGCCCTGAAGCTGAGCAGACAGTAGCGTCTTCACAGACAGCATGGCTGGAGTTTCTCTCCAGGCGCTCCTCTAAAAATACCAGCACACCTTCCACAGGTCAGCTCCTGCTCCACTGTTTACTCCTCCTCCGCACCTCCTCTGTTTAAATTACACTAATGAGCTATTGATCATACAGCCAGCTGCCAGGTAAATACTTAACACTACAGACTGAACACAGGGACGGTCCGACCCGAGCATGTGCTGGAAACACTGATGCTGATTCGAGTGACTCAGCTATAAGGACAGCTCACCTGTTTAATGATTCAGCTGGTTTATCAAACGATATCATTTAAATTAAAGTATATTTAATAATCAGATCACATAGTGTTCACACAGTTCACAGCTGGAACCACCAACACACGCAGGCCAGGGAAACGGTGCGGTAACACAACCACCTGGGAAACCATAGCAACCACCAGAATTCTTTGTTAACACCACCACACTGGACACAGTGCCACATCTGGGTTTGTGAGGTCACCAACTCGTCCCTAGTGGACTGGCAACATGTGGCCTGGTCCGGTGAGCCACGGTACCAGTTGTTTGCTGATGGCAGAGTTTGTAGAGTTTGCACCGTGGACCCGCCTGAAGCCATGGGCCCCAGGCACCGTGCAGGCTGGTGGTTCCATACTGGTGTGGGGTGTGTTCACAGCAGGGGTTGGGTCTACTGGTCCGCCTCACCAGTGCTCGCCTCGCTTTACCAGAATTGACTTCTCTCATCTCCTCTCCTCTCCTCTCCTCTCCTCTCCTCTCCTCTCCTCTCCTTCTCTTCTCTCCTCATCTCTTCTCCTCTTTTTTATCTCTTCTCTTCTCCTCTCCTCTTCTCTTATCTTCTCTTACCCTCTTCTCCTCTCCTCTCCTCTCCTCTCCTTCTCTTCTCTTCTCTTCTCTTCTCCTCTCCTCTTATCTTCTCTTACCCTCTTCTCCTCTCTTTTCTTCTCTTCTTCTCACCTCTCTTCTACTCTTCCTCCTCTTCTCTTACTTCTCTCTCTTCTCCGCTCTCTTTTTTTCTATCTCTTCTTCTTCACCTCTCTTCTACTTTTTTAACTCTTCTCTCTTTCTCTCTTCTCCCCTCCTCTTCTCCTCTCCTCTTATCTCTTCTCTTCTCTCTCTTCTCTGCTTCTCTTTTTTTCCTATTGTCTTCTTCTTTTCCTTCTCTCCTCTACTCTTTTTAACTCTTCTCTTCTCTTCTCTTCTCCTCTCCTTATCTTCTTCTCTCCTCTTCTCTTCTCCTTTTCTATTCTCCTCTCCTCTCCTTTCCTCCCTTCTCTTTCCTTCTCTTCTTCTCACCTCTCTTCTACTTTTCACCTCTCTTCTACTCTTCACCTATTTTCTCTCCTCTCCTCTCCTCTCCTCTTCTCTTATCTTCTCTTACCCTCTTCTCCTCTCTTTTCTTTTCTTCACTCCTCTTCTCTTCTCTTCTCTTCTCTTCTCTTCTCCTCTCCTCTCTTCTCTTCTCTTCTCCTCTTATCTTCTCCTCTCTTTTCTTCTCTTCTTCTCACCTCTCTTCTACTTTTCATCTCTCTTCTACTCTTCTCCTCTTTTTTATCTCTTTACTTCTTCTCTCTTCTCCTCTCTTTTCCGCTTCCCTTTTCTCCTATTGTCTTCTTCTTTTTCTTCTCTCCTCTACTCTTTTTAACTCTTCTCTTCTCTTCTCTCCTCACCTCCTCTTCTCCTCTGCTCTCCTCTCCTCTCCTTGCTCCTCTTCTCCTCTATCCCTGTTTCTCTCCTGCTCTGTGCTAGCCTGTCCTCCGCAGTCCTACCCCTCAGTGCTTATCTGGTTCTGACTCCTGGAGCTCCTCTGTCAGTGCGCCCTGCAGTAGTGTGCCTTGGCTGGTATAAGATCTCCCTGCGCTCCACACTGCAGCAGTGTCTTCCTGGAATATCATATTTCATACGGACGTTCCCCGCGGTGCCAGGCTGCACTCAGACGTGATTCTGTGGCTTTGAGCAGATAGATTCTGTTTTTCTTGTCGAATTCAAATGCCTACACCCCACAACCACCCCACACCTCACCTCACCCCCAATCGTCTACAATGGGCCACAGCTCTGCAGGGTGGCCGCGTTCGCCTCTGCAGTTAGTTCTAACTTCATGAATTACACTTCCTCCACAGCTGCACACCAAATTCCTCGTTCTGCATAGCAACCTGCTCCGGTCCAGATTTCACTACTGCTAACGCTGCACCAGCACAGGACTCGCACATGGATCGCTCATGTTCCTCTGTGACTGGACTGTACCTAACGGTGTGTAGCACCTCCACCAGCACCAATGACACCAGAGACTGGATTGAGCATGCACTATACTAGTGATCAGTGTTCAGACACTCTCACACCAAAGACTTGCTCAGGTGGTCCAGATTTGGTGGAGGCCTTCCTTGGCACAGTTACGAGGAGAATTCCCTGTAGGCTGGGATTGTATCCACTGCTGGTAGACCCGTATGACCGTACGCTTCCATACACCTGCAGATTCAGCTACTTCCTTCACACTTTGGTCTTTGGCCACGCCCACATGCTCAGTCCCTCCTTTTAGCCAATCATTAACATCTGCTCTGGAGCCATTTTCCACACATGGAACGAGACATTTCCTGCACTGTAGCACCTCTTCCCAATCTATGGATCCTGTCACTCACACCCCACAGGGATTTATAGCCCCATCATCCTCATGCAGCGCCATCTGCAGGGGCCTGAAGTTACTACCAAGGTCCGGTAAGCTTGCGTAAGCATATAACACCATGATAAATGATAGGATATGCAGAAACACATATACACTGGGATATATACTGAGGAATGTTCGGAAGTTTCCAGCGCATGTATTGAAGATCATTCAATATCATGGTGTCCCGCGGCTGGCTCCTTCAGCTGTAGATGCACAGGAGGCTACAGTGGTGTCAGAAGTGGGACAAGCCTGCCAGACCATCATGGTACACTCATCTCAGTCAGCCCAGGAACTGCTTCCTGATGCTGGAGAGCCAAGGAGCAGTCTTGACTTTGGCTGAGAGTGCGGGCATTGGCATGCGCCCCTGACCCCCTGCGGACCCTGCTCAGACTCTAGATGGCTGACCATGATGTCTGGTGTCCTGCTGCTGTCTCACTCAGCCCTGGAGACACTTTTGATGTCAGAAAGCGTTCTCTTCAATTAGTGCAGTTGAGTTGCGCCAACCATCCCCTTTGCCAACCCACCCCACAGCCGGCCTTACTCGGAAGGGGCTAATGCAGGCAGGGCCTCTTATTTCCATGTGCTACATTGCTGGGATCCACATCAGTGCATGTTCTGTGCTGTGGTGCATCATGGATGGATGTACGGTTGGATCTCAGTGCTCTCCATCGTCGGAGAACTGCGTCTTCACGCATGACTGCTCGGTCCCTCTCAGCCACCATCAAATCCCCATGATGTTTTCCGAGCCTTGCAGATCTCTGCCTGCAGTTCTGCACTTACAACACGCGCCCCTCGGCACGTGAGTATGTGTGTGCGGTTGTTGCTTCTGTATGGGTGCATGTAAATGCTGCCGTGTAAGCGGGAACCTTTCTTCGGTGCCGCTGCCAAAATCTAGAACTCGTTCTGCACTCTGCCATTCTGACCCATGGCTTCCTTTAACCTACAGCCACCAACCTGCATGTACTCATTCAGGGCAGATCCCCAAACTCTGATCCACGTACGGACCCGCACTCCTCTGTGTCCCTTTGGCATGCACTGCCATTTAAAAGGATCTCAGAAGAAAGGCTGATGAAGCTCCCTGGAAGCTGACTGGGCAGGATTGGATATCCAGTGTTTACCTTCGCATGCATTAAACCGTTTCCAGATCAGTTCGTTAATAATGGCTGTTTGTTTTTTCATACAATGCAATGTATTTTAGCCACAGGCAAATAGAAGCCTCCCATGAGGACATTTGGGGACAATTTGTCATCAATGCCCCTATGAATGCGTTCTCTTTCCCCATGCGTGCTTTAAAGGTCATGCTAAAAGTAAGGCTAACAATACATCACGCTAACCAGGCCTAGCCATATTTCATTCCTTTGACCTGCCTGATGCTACAGCTGTTTTATTTTTGGTTTAAACACATTTCTAACTTCGCCATCAGTTCCCAGAAGGAAGAATCAGGACTTCCAGCTCTCAATAGGAACCATTGTACCCACAGGGACATTCAGGGACCATTTATCATTAGCCTCTATTAATAGGTCCCCTTTTCCTTGTAAAGCTAATGCTATCTCTTACGCTAAGCAGGTCTGGTCATGTTTCAGTCCTAGTTGTACATTATCCTATGTAGCCAGTTAAAGGTCCCTACAACACCGTAAGGACATTTGGGGACATTTTGGTATCACATCCTGGGTAAATACAGGAGCACACTTCTACCAGTACCGATGGTTTGGTTTGGACTATGCACTGTTCTAGTTATGGAAACCCATTTGTGACTGGGCTGGGTGGCTGACCAGCATACCGGAGCCACCGTGGTATCATTAAGTGCTATGTGGTGTCGGTCATAGTGTCATTCTCCCTTCGACTGCGTTCGAGCCAGCATTGGCTTTTACTGCAGTATCGGTATTGGTGCAGCGCCAGTAAGCAGGCCGAGCTGCGTTTGCCGAGGAGTCCTAGTTTATTCTTATCCTAGTTTTTATTTTCCCTCAGGCTGTATTTCTTATTATCCTCAGTGAGACGTCGTGCATGAACCTACTGTGTCAGTCTGTCCTCTCCATAGCAATATCCTAAACCAGAGATAAACCAGAGAACGCATACACAGACCCCTCAACTCCCCCACCACCACCCCGATCACTCTTGCTTATGCGTGACAAAATTCCGATGACATTACTAGGTGTCAAATGTTGACATCTTTATTGTAGACGTTGATGGATGTGTGATGTGTGCTCCCTTAACCCGGAGTAACCCCGAGTTATTCTATTAGATGTGTCAATCAGTCAATACGCCGATCCGGAGTGCTTATGATATGCCTCGGATATGTGGGATAATACATGTAAAGAGGAAAAGAGACAGTGACCTTGGTTTGAACTCGTCTCATGCGTCTCCAATAAATGAAACCCGTATGAACATATATCATCTCAGTGTATATGTATTTGAATGGGTGGAAATTGCTGATTGTACAGCACCACCTCGGGGTCTTGAGGGTCCTGAACACCGTAGACGTTTCATTCCTCCCTTATTTATCTGTTAATATTTACGTTGTGAAGGAACGCCAGGCTTCAAGCAGCACAGCGCCCCCACCCACGTGTCTTTTCTCCGTGCATTCGTACTGCCACGTCCCTTTCCAAGAGCCTGGCGTGATTCTGTTTACACGTTACCGCATTGGTAAACAAGCCTCTATTTCTCCTTGTGTCACATGACCTCCTGAAACCACAACTTTGAATTAGCTAGAACCATAACTGCTTGGTACCTGCACCCAAGAATGGGCTGCGTTTAAGACAATACAAAAACACCCCAGTTAAATGGACGTCTACTGTATCAACTTGGCTACCCAGTTGGAGGTCTATGTAGGCCTGGCTAAGTAAGCTCAGCTTGAGTGTTTAAGGTGGTAGTAACTTCAGCCTCCTGCAGATGGCACCTGCGGGGTGCAAGTGGCGCCCCCAGGGGTTTGGGAGGGGGCATGCCAAAGACTATCAATGGCTCTGGAATCAGGAAGCAGCTCCTGGGCTGACTGAGATGAGTGCATTGGTAGCCGAGGTAACCATGATGGTCTGGCTGGCTTGTCCCACTTCTGACACCGCTGTAGCATCTACAGCTGAAGGAGCCAGCAGCCAGTGTTCGCTCAGGCTGCCCATTTGGCAGAAAGGTCATAATCAATTTTATATGATGACGTAAGCTCACCCAACCTTGGTAGTAGCCTTAGGCTCCTGCAGATGGCGCTGCACGACAATGATGGGCTATAAATCCCTGTGGGTGAGTGATGGGATTCCACACATGTCTCGTTCCATGTGTGGAAAATGGCTCCAGAGCAGAGGTTAATGACTGGCTAAAAGGAGGGACTGCATGTGGGCGTGGCCAAAGACCATAGTGTGAAGGAAGTAGCTGAATCTGCAGGTGTATGGAAGCGTACGGTCATACGGGTCTACCAGCATTCTTGCCTTGTGAAACTGGAACATCAGCCTCAGCTACACTCCTACATCCATAAGATCTGCTGTGAATGACTCTGCTGCATCAGACATTGTCTCTACCTCTCCCTCCCTCTCTCTCTCTCTCTCTCTCTCTCCCTCTCTCTCTGACTCTCTCTCTCTGTCTCTCTGTATCGCTCTCTCTCCACTCTCCCTCCCTCTCTCTCTCTCTCTCCATCTCTGTGTATCTCTCTCCTGTTCTGTCTCCCTTTCTCTCTCTGTCTGTATCTCTCACACCCTCTCTCTCTGTCTCTCTCTCTCGCTCTCTCTCTCTCCATTCTCTCTTTCTCTCTCTCCATTCTCTCTCTCTCTCTCTCCATTCTCTCTTTCTCTCTCTCCATTCTCTCTCTCTCTGTCTCTGTCTTTCTCTCGCTCTGTCTCTCTCTTTCTCTCTCTCTCTCTCTCTCTCTCTCTCTCTCTCTCCAAGAGAACAGAGGATGACTGTGCTGACCATTGGCAAGTATTAGAGTTGGACAGTCCTCCATGCCACGTTTCGATGTCCACTCTCTCTCTCTCTTTCTCTCTCTCTCTCTCTCTCTGTATGTCCTTCTCCCTCTCTCTGTCTGTATCTCTTTCTCCCTCTCTCTCTCTCTCTCTCTCTGTATGTCCTTCTCCCTCTCTCTGTCTGTATCTCTTTCTCCCTCTCTCTCTCTCTCTCTCTCTGTATGTCCTTCTTCCTCTCCCTCTCTGTATCTCCTTCTCTCTCTCTCTCTCTCTCTCTCTCTCTCTCTCCCTATCTCTATGTTATCTCTCTCCTTCTCTCTGTTTGTATCTCTCTCTCTCTCTCTCTCTCTCCCCCCCCCCTCTCTCTCTCTCCCTCTCTCGTTCTCTCCGTCTCTCTCGCTCCCTCTCCCCTCTCCCCTCCCCCCTCTCTCTGTTATCTCCCTCACGCCCTGTTACTCGATCTCGTCTCCACAAGCTATTAGAGTGTTTGTCTTTTCCGGAAGGAGCCTAAAAGGGGTTTGTTAACTCTGTGCCTGATATGGGACGAGAGACGAGAGGCTGAGGAGAAGAGACTAACACCTGAACTTCCTGAGGGGGGATCGGACTTACTGCTATTTCGGTATGGAAGCATTCTCTCGCTCTGAGCTCTGAAATGATATGTGTAATAGGTGTCTAATATTCTACTGCAGATTATTTAAAGCCGCATTAATGGAATACAGGTTTAGTCTAATTCAGTGACCTTCTCCTCACAGTCTGCTGCCTGTCGGGTCCGAGTGCACGCCAGAGACAGACCTGGTGTTGGGGCTGTGTGCTGAACTCCAGGCACTGTCAAGAAGGAGAGGTGGCTGGGAAACAGCCAAGGAGGAGGAGATCTACAGAACACAGTCTGTGAGAAAGACGTTCTCAGATCAGGCAGGAACATCAGTGAGGTACTTCAACAGTGGACAGACCTCAGAGAGCAGACAAGGCATCCAGTTCACCAACTTCTTGATTAATTTTATCGTTCCACCTTAAATGGTGCAGCAGTTACTGTTTGGTGCATCAGCGTCTCGTTCAAATTTTCATGTTCCACCTTAAATGGTCAGTAGTGGCATTCTGGTGCATCAGCTTCTTGTTTGAATTTTTGCATTCCACCTTAAATGGTGCAACAAGAATGTGATGTGCCAAAATGTAACTGGTGCATCATTTAAGGTGGAACAAGCAAATTCGAGAAAAAAGCTAATGTGCCAGAATGTAACTGCTGGGCCATTTAAGGTGGAACATTTTGATTGAGAAGATAAGGCACCAGAAATTCTTGCTTGTGCGCCATTTAAGGTGGAACTTTGAAAATTCAAGCAAGAAGGTGATGCACCAGAATGTAACAGCTGAAATTGTTAAGGTGGAACAAGAAAATTCCAACAAAAAGATGAGACACCAAAATGTAACAACCATTTAAGGTGGAACAAGAAGATCTGACCAACTAGTGATGTGCCACAGTGTAACTGCTGCACCATTTAAGGTGGGCTGGAAAACTTGAAACAAGAACCTGGCAAAAAAGACGCCCACTTCAGCTTCATAAAGAGTTGAAAGGTCCTCTGGTTCTGCAGAACTGGTGGGGAGCATTAACATAATTCTGCTCTTTAACAGAACCAGTGGGTCAGAACTGTTTGGTCCTGTGTGCTGTGGTGGTTTGGAAACTGGTTAGTGCAGGCAACAGGCGGCTAAACTGCTAACAGGCCTGTATGTGGTGGTTTGCACATTAGAGACCTATATGTGTGTGTTGCACATTAGAGACCCCTGGTTCCCACCACCACCACCGTACAGAACATCTGAACCACCTCACACCAAACCCCCAACAGTAAACCAACTGAAGGATCCCTATACCGCATATGCATCTACCTATACTGAGACACCTCATCCAGGAAAGACAGCTTGTTGCGGGTGCAAGGTGAGAGCCAAGGTGAGCGTGTGTTATCGCACACCGCTGAGAGTTTGGATGAGGAGCCCCAGGTGAGTTTGAAATTACGCCCGCATGCAGGGGTGCCATGCGCAGGCCCGCGCCAACAGCCTGGGCGAAGTAATGAGAAGACATCGGCATTATCAAGCGCTACGCCACCCGACTGTGCATGTACACATTAAATAAAGCACCATAACACGCCATCACCCGTGGACGGGGTCGTCGGCTCATAAACAATACCAGCGGCGACAACACGGATAGGCCCGGGAGGTGCCAGAGGAACGCTTCAGCCGAGCCGGTGATAGGGAGATATCAATCAAATTTAACAAACGGAGCTGAACATCTGGATACTGCTCAGCTAATTGACAGCACGGTTCACGTTCTGGACACGCTGAACAGATTGCCTCTTTCTCTCTCTCTCTCTCTCGCTCGCTCGCTCTAACATTGTTCCACAAACTGCTTTGTCATCCTGGATGCACTTAGAGAACACAGCTCACCATCGTTCTGTTATTCCGTTATTTGTTTCTGCATGGCTCATTGGGTGAGACGGCGCAACACTCATTCGCTGGCCTGATGTTGTGATGCAGAAGTCAGAGAAGGACCTTGTTAGAGGGTCATTCAGGTCCATAGAATAAAAAACAACAATAGTGGATAAAAACTGGCATAACTTTGTTTCAGCACTGTCACAATCCCTGGCCAATTTATTGGAAACCCCAACCTTAGGTTATGTTCAGACTGCAGGCAAATCTGATCTGTTTCTCAGATTAGATTTGTCTATGTGGTCATTTCCAAGTTGTCGGACCAGAGTCATGTGTCCAGCCATCACCAGTCTTTGGTGCTCTTCTTGTTTCCCAGCACTTATGTCTCTCTGGTTCTTATAGGTTGAGCTTGAAGGTTGAGCTTGAAGGTTGAGCTTGAAGGTTGAGTTTGATGGCTGAGTTTGATGGCTGAGTTTGATGGTTGACCTTGAAGGTTAAGCTTGCAGGTTGACCTTGAAGGTTAAGATTGAAGGTTGACCTTGAAGGTTGAGCTTGATGGTTGAGCTTGAATGTTGAGCTTGAAGGTTGAGCTTGAAGGTTGCGTTTGATGGTTGATATTGATAGCTGAGCTTGATGGTTGAGCTTGATGGCTGAGCTTGATGGTTGAGCTTGATGGCTGAGCTTGATGGCTGAGCTTGATGGTTGAGCTTGATGGTTGAGCTTGATGGTTGAGCTTGATGGTTGAGCTTGATGGCTGAGCTTGATGGCTGAGCTTGATGGCTGAGCTTGATGGTTGAGCTTGATGGCTGAGCTTGATGGCTGAGCTTGATGGTTGAGCTTGATGGTTGAGCTTGATGGCTGAGCTTGATGGCTGAGCTTGATGGCTGAGCTTGATGGTTGAGCTTGATGGCTGAGCTTGATGGCTGAGCTTGATGGTTGATATTGATAGCTGAGCTTGATGGTTGAGCTTGATGGCTGAGCTTGATGGTTGAGCTTGATGGCTGAGCTTGATG
Organism: Prochilodus magdalenae; assembly: GCA_024036415.1. Classification (NCBI taxonomy): domain Eukaryota; kingdom Metazoa; phylum Chordata; class Actinopteri; order Characiformes; family Prochilodontidae; genus Prochilodus; species Prochilodus magdalenae. Next base: position 67,008 of record JAMWET010001202.1, on the reverse strand, counting down.
GCTGAGCTTGATGGTTGAGCTTGATGGCTGAGCTTGATGGTTGAGCTTGATGGCTGAGCTTGATGGCTGAGCTTGATGGCTGAGCTTGATGGCTGAGCTTGATGGCTGAGCTTGATGGCTGAGCTTGATGGCTGAGCTTGATGGCTGAGCTTGATGGCTGAGCTTGATGGCTGAGCTTGAAGGTTGAGCTTGATGGCTGAGCTTGATGGCTGAGCTTAATGGTTGAGCTTGCAGGTTGACCTTGAAGGTTGAGCTATACAGTTGAGCTTGATGGTTGAGTTTGATGGTTGAACTTGATGGTTGAGCTTCAAACTTGAGCTTGATGGCTGAGCTTGATGGCTGAGCTTCATAGTCAACCCATGTGACCTGGGTCTGTTTTGCGTTGGGTTGAAACCAAGGCAGAAGAGAATACACACACCTAACTCAGTGTTGACTCAGCCGTCTGGCATCTGTTGATTATTACTAAACATGATTTCATTACAGGTGTCCTGTCTCCTCCTGTCTCCTTCGGAGCTAGCGTTCGGAAGAGACGGTCATTTGCATCTCAGGCGCTTCTCTCCATGCACACTGCTATTAGAGCTCTGCGGGTCCCTATTCGGCAGAAGAACACATTTTACCTTTCAATTAAGATAAACAGATCCTCTGCCTTCGGAGCCCCGGCCTGATACTGAAGGCAATAAAGGGAACCTGAGCCTGAACAAAGTTCTCTCTGTTATCCAGAACCAGAGCCACTTGGCTCCACTGTATTATAACATATCGACCTGTGTTAATGTTTGTTTATAATTAATCGCAACCTAACCCTAACCCTAACCCTAACCCTCATCACAGAACACGCCAAGCTTTGGAAACAGGTGATAGGCAGCGACGCTGTAGGTGACCAGAACGTTACAGCAGTAATCAGGTTGTTAGGCTTTTATTAAACAGCTACAACATAAAATATGATCATACAAAAATATACAAAAGATCAAATCATGATTTAATATATAGAATTATTAATTATTGTTGTAGTTGTTGTTGTTGTTGTTGTTATTATTTGTAATTTTTTTTACCAAGTTTCTACCAATTTTCTGGCCTTTGGTCTTAATTCCTTTCAATTAATTTCCCTTTTACTCTCACTAAGTGTCTCATATTGAGTCTTGGTTCCTCTCCGTGGCTCGTGCTCAGGATCTCAGAGGGCTTCTCCTGTTGAGTCTTGGTTCTTCTCAGAGGTTCTTCTTCATGTTTCTAGGGTTTTGTCCTATTGTGTCTTGGTTCCTCTCAAAGGTTCTTTCTTGTGTTTTGAAAAAGTTTCTCATATTGAGTCTTGGTTTCTTTCCATGGTTCAGCTCAGGCTCTCAGAGGGCTCATCCTGTTGAGTCTTGGTTCCTTTCAGAGGTTCTTTTGAATGATTTCAGGGAGACTGTCTTTTTGAGGTTTGGCTCCTCTCAGTGGTTGGATCTCTTAGGAAGGTTCTCCTGTTGAGTCTTGGTTTCTTCTAGGGTTTCTTCTTTATGCCTCTAGTGTTTTTTTTTCCTATTGCTTCTTGGTTCCTCTCAGAGGTTCTTTCTCATATGAACTCTTGGTTCTTCTTAGTGCATGCTATGAGCAGAATGTTGAATATCCGGCCTTTAGCTGAGAGGAAGCTTAGCACATCCGTAATACCAGGAATGGAAATATGATCACGTCTACGCTGAAGGTGCTGGAATGCAGAATAAAGAATGTTTGGCAGTTTGGCACAACATAACTCAGACAAATATGATATCAGATTCACCCGAATTGAATCCAGTATGTACTCCAGTATGTCAGGAAGTCCTAGGAATCTTCCCGACATGCCGTTCAAGGTCCAAGAAGGTCAAAAGCGCCGTGTTCTTCGGAATGCCTCCTTTGTGGTTGCAGCTCTGACCTGGAGTAATTAAGCTCAGTGTGATCTAAATGTGATTTTAGATTTCGGCATATCGGCGTGCCTGCTGGCCATCTCCGAGCTTTGTTTCCGCCTGGTGCAGGGTAGGCTCCATCTGTTTGGCACAGAAAACTCGGCAGGCTGTGATGGAGCCGGCAATGATGGCCGCCGTGGGTAGCAGTGTGGTGGAACTGATCAGCACCTTCCCACATGGCCCTGAGAGAAGAAACCCCCCCGGGATACCCAGCATTATGACCAACTCGCTGCCAAGCACACAAAGCATGGTAAGGCGGAATCAGCAGTGGCAGGATGGGAGGCATTCACACCCACCAACCCCACTCAAACTGCCCCCGGGTGACCCGTCTATGCTCCGCCCCCCAAATATGTCCCTCTGTAGCCACTGATGTAAACGCTGCAGGTAAAAATCACATTTTTTAAGAGTTTTAAAAGTAGTTTCATGTGGAACCGATAAGGGTTCTACTATTCAGTAAGGGTTTTCAGTGTTTTGGTACCTCTCTGTGGTCATTCTTCATGCTCCTGGAAAGTTTCTCCTATTGAGCCTTGGTTCCTCGTAGAGGTTCCTTTCCATGACCTCAGGGAGACTCTCTGTTTGAGGCTTGTTTCCGCTCAGTGGTTCAATCTAATGTGCTTAGGGAGGGTCTTCTGTTGAGTCTTGGGTTCTAATTCAGAGGTTTCTTCTAGTGGTTCTTCCTCTTGATCTTAGGGAGTTTCTGCTTTTGAGTCTTGGTTCCTCTCAGTGGTTCGTTCTAATGCTGTTAGGGAGGTTCCTCTGTTGAGTTCTGATTTCTTGCTTCTAGTGTTTTTTTAACTATTGAGTCTTGGTTCCTTTTTAGATGTTCAATATAATGTGCTTAGAGAAGTTCTTCTGTTGAGTCTTGGTTCCATCCTCTTTGAGGTTTTTCCTCATGATGTCAGGGGGATTCTCTTTTAGAGACTTTGTTCCTTTTAGTGGTTCTTCCTCATGATCTTAGGGAGTTTGTTTTTGAGTCTTGGTTCCTCTCAGTGGTTTATTCTAATGCTCTTAGGGAGGTACTTCTGTTGAGTCTTGACTTCTTGCTTCTAGGGTTTTCAACTATTGAGTCTTGGTTCCTCCTAGATGTTCATCATGCTGTCATGTGATTATCCTATCAAGTATTGGTTCCTTTCAGTGGTTCAATCTCATGCTCTAAGGGGGATCTCCTGTTGTGTTTTGTATTTTTCACGGTGACCTTAGGAAGACTCTGTTTTTGAGGCTTGGTTCTTCTCAGTGATTCAGTCTTATGCTCATAGGAAGGTTTTCCTTTTGAGTCTTGGTTTCTTTTAGAGGTTCTTCCTTGTTGTCCTAAGGAGATCTTTTGATTGGGGCTTGGTTCCTCTCAGTGGTTATGTCTTATGCTCTTAGGGAGATTTTCCTGTTGAGTCTTGTGTTTTTCCAACACGTTCTTCTTCATGGTTCTAGAGTTTTGTTTTTATTATTGAGTCTTGGCTCCTCCTAGATTTACTCTCTGATGCTTCAATGTGATATTCCTATTGAGTCTTGGTTCCTCTTAGAGGTTCTTACTAATGATCTCAGGGGGACTCTCTTTTGGAGACTTGGTTCCTCTCAGTGGTTTAATCTCACACTCTTAGGGAGGTTCTCCTGTTGAGCCTTGTTTCTTCTTAGAGGTTCTTCCTCATGATCTCAGGGGGACTCTCTTTTTTGAGGCTTGGTTCTCTCAGTAGCCAACATTTTTCTGATTTGGTCTACAGAATACATTCTCCATAATTCTGAATCCCAATTCCTTTTGGCAGCCCTGATGTCATTCAGTAATGCATATGAACCTGGTGTGGGATGGTGACCACAAATGCTGGACTTCCTCAAGGAGAGATCTGGAAATACAATAATCACAATGTGCTGTTGTTTGTTTGTTTATTTATGTTTATTGTATTTGTTTGTTTATGTTTATTCTAGTTTTGTTTAAGCTAACTAATGCTCACAGCTCAGATAAATAGCTGTGCTTCAGCCGTTAGAGAATCAGGATGCCCTGCAGCATGGTGGCAGGGATTCCCTGGAGCCTGAACGCGGAGTCTGGGAGCGCCTTCCCTTTCCGGATCTGGTACACAGTCCCGCTCCTGAATGTACGACCCCCATTGTCCCTGACTTTTATGGAGCACACAAATACAGCAGCGGCAGAAAGCTGCTGCCTCAGCCTCGAGACCCAGCGGCCCAAACAAGCAAACAAACAAACAGAGCGAAACGGGGCCGGTGACTCCGCCTGTCCCGCTCACGTCTCCACACATCGGCCGCACATCACATCTCTATGACTGAGCTTTCAGAAGGAGCTTCCACTGGCATCAAACAAGCTCTCCAGTTAACCCCTTAAACCCCATGACTTCAGCTCCTCCCTCACAACCACAGAACTTAGATTTCATTCATAGTCCTTATCTAATATTTCATAGCAGGTTTTCAATAACAGATCATCTTCACTGAATAATTCATACCTAGTAGTTTATTGTAGATATTGAATATTGTTACTGTCATTTAAAATAGAGGCTGAATAATTAATACTGAATAATATATCATGAGATGCTTAAAAATTCATTCTGAATAATTCATATAGTTTATTGTAGATATTGAAAATCTTTACAGAAGATGCAGTAGATCTATATTTTAAAATAAATAGATGGAGGATAATTCATATTGAATAATATATAGTAGATACATTAAAAATCCATAAGGAATAATTAATAGCTGTGAAATAAAGCACACTGGAGTAATACTGAATAACTCATAGTAGTTACTTAATATTTAATATTAGATATTGAATAATAGATGACAGTTACTGAATAATTCATACTGGAGTGATTCACTGTAAATATTAACTACCTACTATGAATTATTCCGTATCTACAGTGAATTACTCCAGTATGAATTATTTTATGGCTATTATTATTTAGTATGGATTTTTAAGGTGTCTACTATATAATACACTATAGTGTATATATATATATATATATATATATATATATATATATATATATATATATATATATATATATATATATATATATATATATATATATATATATATATTATACTGAATAATTCATACTGGAGTAATTCACTGTAAATACTGAATTATTTTACGCTGAATAACTTCTAAAAGAAATTGTATTTTTATAGTAGTTACTGTTTAAAATACTTCATAATAGTTTCTGAATAATTCATACTAAATAATTAATAAGAGTTCATGTATAATTCGTATTGAATAATTTATGCTGAATAATGTATTATAGATAATAACTATTCATAATACCCGCTGATCCATTCATACTACATAAAACATGATAGGAACCAAACAGTTAATCATAGCTACTTTAATAATTAATAACATTGCTTAAAATATCACCTCTATAGTGGTTACTCAATAATTCATACTAATTCTGAACAATTACTAATAGTTGATAAATGTCTTACACTGAATAATCTACAGGAGATGATGAATACTTTGTAGTAGTTTAGCGAAATAATTCATAATCGTTGCTAAAAATTCATACAGAATTGTTTATAGTAGTAACGGTTTTTAGTATTTCATAATGGCTTCTGAGTAATTCATATCAAATAATTAATAACAGCTAATGCATAGTAGATATGGTATAATTCATACCGAATAATAGTAATAATAGTAAATATTGAACAATTCATAAAAGTTGCTGAATAATTAATATCCTGTACAATATATAGTAGACATGAACTATTCATAAGAGCTGATGAAAATATAATGCTGAATAATCTACAGTAGATTATATATACTTTGTGGTAGTTAATGAAAACATTACAGCAAATAATTCATAATAGTTGCTGAATTATTCAAACAGAATTACTGTTTATAGTCATTCATGTTAGTAGATACTGAATGATTTATTGTAGTTATTCAATAATTCATACCAAATTATTCCTAATATAAATAGTCTAAAATCCATACAGAATAATGCATAATAGTTACTGAATGCTGTACGCTAGTTACTAAATAATATTTAATAACACGGTTTCACTTTTAGACAATCATCTAGACCTGATTAGGTTTAGGGGTTACAATAAAGTTCGAGGATACGTTAAGATACACATAAAAGACTATGCAAAACTGACTTAAACTGATGCACACAAACAACCACAATAGACCTGTATAACTTGCCATCAAACAAAAATACTTTATATATATACACAAGTGCATTCACAAGTCAATTTTAACAAAAACTCATACCCTTTTCCCAGTACCCCCAAAGTCCAAAAAATCCAAAACGCAAAAAATGAAAAGTACACAAAAAATATACACAAAAATTAAGTTCTTAGCAATGCATTGCAACAGCAAAAAAAAATAAAAAACCAGCTAGATCTCACCGGCAATGGCAGGCCTATCCTGGTTTCAATCTGGAATTCCGGTTAGTTAATCCACTGGTCTGAGAGACCCGATATGGAGCACACTTGGTCCGCCCGGTCTGCCCGTTCTCAGGTAGATGGTATAAAGACAAAAGAATTGGTGGATTTTGTTGTTGAGTGCTTCTACTTTTCAAAACACACCAAACATTTCTCTGTGTTCCGCCGCCATCTTGTCTCTACCCTTCCTGTGGCTCCAACAGGTAATGCTGTAGCCGTGGCTCCGCCCCTTCCCTTTCCAGGAAGGCTCTTAAAGGGACAGTGCTAGAATAATTAAATAAACAGTTTTATTCTGGTCCCCTACTTATCTGACTGTGACAAGACAAGGGTAGCAAGGGTAGCAAGGGTAGCACACCAGAAGGTTTAACCTGGCAAGGAATTTTATTTTATTAAACCTCTTTCTTTACATTAATGTGCTAAGCTTATATATTATTTCTAAAAACACCTTTCATGTGGCTGTGTCACAGTATTGAATACTTCACAGTAGTTACTGAACTATTGATCTTCATATTACTGAGTAAAAAGTGAAGAAAAAAAAATACATAAAAAATAAATAAAATAGATAAAATATGTAAAGAAATAAATTTAAATTTAAAATAAAATAAAAATAAAAAAAATATATATATAAAATATAAAAATAAATAAATAAATAAATAAATAAATAAATACTCAAAGAAAGACCTCCAGACTGCATGAACTGTTTGTCACTCCTTGGTGTGTTACTAATCCACTTTTTATGGAGACTGATGCTGAGCAGTTACTGGTGGATCTTAAATCACATCATCAGGTCCATTAGAGATCCTGAAACACGGGCTGCTACTGTTTTTAGCTTCTTGGTGTGTTTAATCCACGTTTAGGGGAGAGAAGGTCTGATGATGTATATGATGCTAATTGGTGGGGTAGAAGGTCCTGCTACTCGTTAGCTGCGTTAGCTTTGTAACCCAACACTGGGTTCTACTCTAAAACCATGAACGAGTAACGATTCCGCACCACGGAATAGGGCTGTACTCCCCCGGAGAAGGAAGAGCAGGAATCTGAGGGATTACTGTAACTGCGGAGTGTGGATACAGCGGGGTCCTCGTATTAACCCTACTGTTACTGTAATCCCACCGCTAATCTCCTCAGCCGGGCCCGATCCAGCCTTCCTCTCCACAGCAGGCCGACTGCTCCAATTAGCAAACACAAGTCAGTCACCGCTGAGAGAACCCATCTGTTCCCCTCTTTCAGTCTCTCCCACATCTCCGTCGTTCCTCCTCTCACTCGCTTCCTCTACGGGATCCTCCTCTGTCCCAGTTCATACTGGATTATTCCTGACTACGGAATAACCCACTGCGTTAATGGCTTCCTAGACTCACTGTAGAAAGCCTCGGAGTGACCATCGATCCTGTTATGGCCTTCGAAATATCTGACCTCTCTCTGATACCGTCTCTCCCTCTCTCTGTTACAGTCTCTCTCTCCCTCCCTCTGTTACAGTCTCTCTCCCTCCCTCTCTGTTACAGTCTCTCCCTCTCTCTGTTACAGTCTCTCCCTCTCTCTGTTACAGTCTCTCTCTCTCTCCCTCTCTCTGTTACAGTCTCTCTCTCCCTCCCTCTGTTACAGTCTCTCTCTCTCCCTCTCTCTGTTACAGTCTCTCCCTCTCTCTGTTACAGTCTCTCTCTCCCTCCCTCTCTGTTACAGTCTCTCCCTCTCTCTGTTACAGTCTCTCCCTCTCTGTTACAACATCTCTCTCTCTCTGTTACAGTCTCTCCTTCTCTCTGTTACAGTCTCTCCCTCTCTCTGTTACAGTCTCTCTCTCCCTCCCTCTCTGTTACAGTCTCTCCCTCTCTCTGTTACAGTCTCTCTCTCCCTCCCTCTGTTACAGTCTCTCTCTCCCTCCCTCTCTCTGTTACAGTCTCTCCCTCTCTCTGTTACAGTCTCTCTCTCTCTCTCTCTCTCTCTCTCTCTCTCTCTGTTACAGTCTCTCTCTCCCTCCCTCTCTGTTACAGTCTTTCCCTCTCTCTGTTACAGTCTATCACTCTCTCTGTTACAGTCTCTCTCTCCCTCCCTCTCTGTTACAGTCTCTCCCTCTCTCTGTTACAGTCTATCACTCTCTCTGTTACAGTCTCTCCCTCTCTCTGTTACAGTCTATCACTCTCTCTGTTACAGTCTCTCTCTCCCTCTCTCTGTTACAGTCTCTCTCTACCTCCCTCTCTGTTACAGTCTCTCTCTCCCTCCCTCTCTGTTACAGTCTCTCCATCTCTCTGTTACAGTCTCTCTCTCCCTCCCTCTCTGTTACCATCTCTCCCTCTCTCTGTTACAGTCTCCCCCTCTCTCTGTTACAGTCTCTCCCTATCTCTGCTACAGTCTCTCCATCTCTCTGCTACAGTCTCTACCTCTCTCTGTTACAGTCTCTACCTCTCTCTGTTACAGTCTCTACCTCTCTCTGTTACAGTCTCTCCCTCTCTCTGTTACAGTCTCCCTCTCTCTGTAACAGTCTCTCACTCTCTCTGTTACAGTCTCTCACTCTCTCTGTTACAGTCTCTCCCTCTCTCTGTTACAGTCTCTCCCTCTCTCTGTTACAACATCTCTCTCTCTGTTACAGTCTCTCCCTCTCTCTGTTACAGTCTCTCCCTCTCTGTTACAGTCTCTCCCTCTCTCTGTTACAACATCTCTCTCTCTCTGTTACAGTCTCTCCCTCTCTCTGTTACAGTCTCTCCCTCTCTGTTACAGTCTCTCCCCCTCTCTGTTACAACATCTCTCTCTCTCCATTACAGTCTCTCCCTCTCTCTGTTACAGTCTCCCCCTCTCACTGTTACAATCTCTCCCTCTCTCTGTTACAGTCTCTCCCTCTCTGTTACAACATCTCTCTCTCTGTTACAACATCTCTCTCTCTGTTACAGTCTCTCCTTCTCTCTGTTACAGTCTCTCTCTCTCTGTTACAGTCTCTCCCTCTCTGTCTATTCTTCCCCAGTCTCTCTCTCCTCCTGTCTGCCTCTCTCTCTCTCTCCCACTGTCTTGCTCCCTCTCCCTTGTCTCCCTCCCTCTCTCTCTCTCTCTGTTATCTGGCTGACTTTAAGCGATTTCACATGTAGACGTAATTAAGTTGTCTAAACAGGATTTCCGTTGCTGCCGTTTCTCTGGAATCTTGATTGTAACGACATTAGCATAATTTCTATTACTCAGCATTAGCTGTGGGTCCCTCCGCATTGTTCTGCTTACACATCCGTAGCCCTTAAAGTCTGCTATCACTCCTCTGATGTGTACAGAAACAATTAGCCCTGCTCCGCCGCTGCCTGACTGCACTGCTGAATGACAGCTCTGAAGCAGCAGGAGATGGAGAGATGAGGAGGAGAGCAGCTGAAGTATCCGGAGATGAGGAGCACACGATGAAGGCTGGACGGAGCATCAGGGTGGATGGATGAAGTGAGTGTTAATCCACAGAGTGTAATATGTAAATGATGAACTTACACCTTCCTAGTTACTGTTGCTAGGTTGGACAAGCTTTATCATACAGTGACTTTGGTTTAGCATACGTGGAGGCAGTTCTTATGTGTTTGCCGCTGCGTGTGCCATCCACTTTACGCTGGACGAAGCTGGATTCGTCTGGGAAGCTGTTTCTCCAGTCCTCCAGTGTCCAATCACGGCACTCACATGGAAACTGGAGGTGATGCTGATGAGGAACCATAACCATGCAGGCGTTACCATGCTCATTCAGTGGTGACCCCCGACACTTTTCTCAGAGCTCCTGTCTCCATTCCCACCCTTCGCTCCCATTCCATATCCTCCACACGCATTTGGACATCAGACAAATCTCTCCCTTCTTCCCTCTTCCCATCTCTTCCTCCCTATATCTCTCTTCCTCTATCTCTCTCTCTCTCTCTGTATTCCCTCTCCCCATCTCTCCCTCCCTATATCTCTCTTCCTCTATCTCTCTCTCTCTCACTGTATTCCCTCTCCCCATCTCTCTCTCTCTCTTTCCCTCTCCCCATCTCTCCCTCCCTATATCTCTCTTCCTCTATCTCTCTCACTCTCCGTCTTTCCCTCTCCCTATCTCTCTCTCTCTCTCTCTCTCTCTCTCCGTCTTTCCCTCTCCCCATCTCTCTCTCTCTTTCTTTCCCTCTCTCTCTCTCTCTCTCTCTCTCTCTCTCTTTCCCTCTCCACATCTCTCTCTCTCTCTCTCTCTCTCTCTCTCTCTCTCTCTCTCTTTCCCTCTCCACATCTCTCTCTCTCTCTCTCTCTCCCTGCCTCCCCCATCTCTCTCTCCCTCTCCCCATCTCTATATATATCTCTTTTCCTCTCTCTCCACTCTGTCTCCCTCTTTTTCTTCCTCTATCTTTCCCTCTCTCTCCGAGTCTTTCCCTCTCCCCATCTCTCTCTTTTTTAGTCTCTCTTTCTCCATCTTTTTCTCTCTCTCTCCCTCCCTTTCCCCCCTTCCTCTTTTTCCCTGTCTCTCTCTCTCCCTCCCTCTCCCCATCTCTCCCTCTCTCTCTAAATATATATATCTTTTCCTCTCTCTCTCCACTCTGTCTCCCTCTCTTTCTTCCTCTATCTTTCCCTCTCTCTCCCAGTCTTTCCCTCTCCCCATCTCTCTCTCTTTTAGTCTCTCTATCTTTTTCTTTCTCTCTCCCTCCCTTTCCCCCTCTTCCTCTTTTTCCCTGTCTCTCTCTCTCCCTCCCTCTCTCTCTCCCTCTCTCTATATATATATCTCTTTTCCTCTCTCTCCACTCTGTCTCCCTCTCTTTCTTCCTCTATCTTTCCCTCTCTCTCGCAGTCTTTCCCTCTCCCCATCTATCTCTCTTTTAGTCTCTCTCTCTCCATCTTTTTCTTTCTCTCTCCCTCCCTTTCCCCCTCTTCCTCTTTTTCCCTGTCTCTCTCTCTCCCTCCCTTTCCCCCTCTTCCTCTTTTTCCCTCTCTCTCTCTCTCTCTCTCTCTCTCTCTCTCTCTCTCTCTCTCTCTCTCTCTCTCTCTCTCTCGTCATATTCAGTGAGCAGAGTAATAAAAGCGGTAATGAGATGCGGGGATGTATGGGCTCTACACATTTAGTTTGTGCGGACTGTAACGTTCCCCTCTGACTGTGTTTGGCCGTACAGTGGAGTCCAAACACAGGCTGTTTAGATATGTATTCTGCCTGGAGTATTCAGAACCGTGCAGGTCGGAGACCAGCCTAATTTCATTTTTTGCTATTAAACAAGTTAATCATGTTCTAGGAGAGGTTTCTGAGGAGACCACACAGTAGATAATCCACTCACGTCTGGTGAGAGTTTCTAAATCTGGAGTTCTGTCCCCATCAATAAACAGCCCTTAAACAACCAATCCATAAGACTGTTAGTCGAAAAACCTCCAGAATGAACAAAACGATCCACAGAACTTGAAGAAGTAACTCTTTTGATGGTGTGTCAAAGATATCTATGTATGGTGCTGCAGAGATATCTACTGATGTTAGCATGCTAACCAGCTAGCCTCGGCCCTGTCCGGTCTCGTAATACCATTCTGTACCTGAGGAGGCGATAGTGAGTCACTGTACTGCTGTAGAAGTGGAATCAGTCCGTTGTTTGACGTGGATTCTATGGCCTTTCATTTAAGACTCTTATTTTGACACTTGCCACATTGTCACATGATACAACACCAGTTAAGATGGCGTCCTCCTTTAGGAACATGTAGGCCTCAGAGCTTGAACTTGGACGATGCTGGAAATAAACAGGTTTTGCTACATCTGTCTGTCTATCTGTCCGCCTGTCCCTGTCCATGTGCTCCTTGTCATGCTCCATGTGCTTTTATTTTGGTCATGTGCTCCTCCTGTCTCCGCCCTCTAGGTCCCGTGTTTGTAACCCCGCCCCTTCCCAGGTGTTCCTTGTTGGTCCGTGTTCGTTTATACTCTCTGTGGTCTCCTGTGGTTTTGCTTGGCGTTTGGTTCCCTGTTAGATGTTAGTTTGGTTTCTTGTTGCATGTTTTTCGATCCTTGATTGTTAGTTTGTCATCCTGTTTCCTGTTTCCTTGGTTTGTTTCGGTCTTTTGGTTTTTTTTGTGTAGAATTAAAACACTTGCGCTTACATCCAGCCTCCTTGTCTACCCCACTTTTGTGACAGGTTTTTAACGCTGTAACATTTACATTTAATCCTTAACCTTCGACAAACTCACTTTTGTTTGTCATCTTGGAACGTTTGGAACATTTGGAATCTCCACTTTAGAAACCCACCCTTTTCATTACTTTGAAACTTTAAACAATTTCTTACAAAACTTCTTTTGTCTATCTGCCTACCTGCCTGCCTACTGCCTCTCTTCCACCACCTTTGCACACAGGTATGATTCACAGCCAAACACAGTGCATACCACAAGAAAGTGAGTAGCAACTGAAACAGCGTCTAAACTGGATTTCATATTTGGTCACTACAGAGCTGCTCCCGGTTAGATCATTTCCAGCACAGGTAGCCAATGAGAGGAGCAGTAAACACAGGGGTCTAGGAATGGTGATCCTGGTGTCCGTGGCCTTCTTAGCGGTGTCCAGTAGCGTGCAGTAGTGTCCCCCCAGGAAGGTGCTGTGTTTGTTGAGAGCTGAACAAAGACACCTGGCTATCTAGAACACAAGCACCTGGAAGACAGGAGACAGTGGCATTACTGTTTACACCAGGTACTTTAACCTGGTGGGCAATAGAACTACCGATGACAAACAGAATCCTGTGAAGGTAGCAAGGTACAAGGTACCGGGGTGCGCCATGGTCTGAGATGCAGGTCTAGGCCCAGGCGGTGAGCTGAGGTCTAGAGTGCAGGCAGAACAAGAGTTAGCATTGGTACTGCTTTCCAGCAGGAGGCGCTCTAGGGGAGGGAATGAAGACGCTTGATGCTGGACATACAGCATTCCCTTGTTTCTTATGATAGGAGAGGACACCACAACTCTCTGGCAATATGCTGCCTAATGTTGTTTGGAGTATAAACAAGCTCCACCCATGCTTCAGACCTGAGGACATCCACAGGTGTTTGTCCATCCTTCTTCCACTGTGAGAAGACACCTCAACGCTATGGGGGTCTGAAAGGAGGTGTAGGTGTTCAAGAAGCTCCTCACTGAGAAAAGGAGACACATCCAACAAAGAAGCCTCAACACCACTGGGTTATCTGGAAGCAGAAAATGCTGAACCAGTTTCTAAGACTGAACTTTGGAGGCGTGTCTCTCTGAGGAACCGGACGTGAGTCTCCTGAGAAGAATGGAAGCTGGAATGAAGGTGGAGGATGGTGAAGAGGTGAGAGACGTTACAGGAGTGGGATGGGAACGAGCTGGCAGATCAGCAGGTGGCATAAGAAGGTGTCTGTCTGGAGTGTGTGGATCACTCTCCTGCTCTCTTTCCTTCCTCTCCCTCTTCTTTTCTTTCGGCCCAGCGGGACGACTCGAGACGCTAATTCCCTCGAGTTCATTTTCCCGCAGACCTGTTTGTCTCGGAGAGGAGGATGGCAGCGGGTGAAATGATGGCAGGCTCGGCTTGGAGACGATTTAAATGAGACCGTGATTTCCATTTCTATCTCCTAACCGGGAAAACAAGATAGCCCGCCTGCCTGATAGCACCAAATGGCAGACGCAGGGAAAGGCCGGGGGTCTCCGCTCTGCTCAGGCTGCCAGCAAATGTCTGGGGACAACATGTCTACTTATGAAACAGCAACTGTTTTCAATTGTATTAACCACAAATGAGTTCATGCATAGCCAAACGAGCTCACAGCGGTGTCATTTAGCATTATTAAATGCACTGCAGATATGGCTGGTTTCAACAAATAGCTAGTTATGAGGTTGTAAATGCAGTTTCACCACAATGATGGCTAATAAAGAGTCAAACTGCATCAATAAAAGCCCTGGTGTCAACTTCTCTCAGACTAAACCAGAGCACAGATACACTACAGGGCCAAACGTATTCGCTCGTCTGCCTTCACCCGCATATAAACCTGAGTGACCTCCCATTCTTAATCCATAGGGTGTAATACCATGTTCCACCCTTTACAGCTATACCAGCTTCAGCTCCTCTGGGAAGGCTTTCCACAAGGTTAGGAATGTGTCTATGGGAATTTCTGAGCATTCCTCCAGAAGCATATTCGTGAGATCAGACACTGATGTTGGACGAGAAGGCCTGGCTCTCAGTCTCCGCTCTAATCCATCCCATAGGTGTTCTATCGGGTGGAGGTCAGGACTCTGTGCAGGCCAGTCCAGTTCCTCCACACCAGACTCGCTCATCCATGTCTTTATGGAGCTTGCTTTGTGCACTGGTGTCATGGCGCGGTTGGGGGCGTGGACCCAAGCGCAGGGCGGAAACCCGTTAGCCACGATTTAAAAACTCAACTTGCAAACAAACGAGTTTCCTGGATGTGGATGCACGTGAAACTGTGTGTGCAGGGAGTGAACTGTGGGAACGTGTTTGAGTTTTGTGGTCTAGTTTCGTTTCTCTCTCTTTTCCATTTTTTTCTCTTTCTCTTATTTTCTTTGTCTGTACCGTACCGGCTACCCCTCTACAAAGGTGTAGCGGTGACTTTTGTTTGATGGGGGCTTATATGGCCGATGCCTCAGGTGCAGCTTGTTGGCTTGATCAGCCCAGAGCATTCTGGGATTTGGAGTTCCAGGCTGTAGTCCCCCTAGAACGGCACCGCTGCTGCCGCCCTCTGCTGGCTGCAGAGCCTAAAGCCCGGACCTGAACAACTGGTGTGACCAGTGCACATGTTGGAACAGGAAGGGGCCGTCCCCAAACTGTTCCACAAAGTTGGGAGCATGGAATGGTCCAGAGTCTCTTGGTCTGCTGAAGCATTAGGAGTTCCTCTCACTGGAACTTAGGGGCGGAGCCCAACTCCTGAACATCACCCCCACAGCATAATCCCCCCTCCACCAAACTTTTGGCACAGTGCAGTCAGACAGGTACTCTTCTCCTGGCAACTGCCAAAGCCAGACTCGTCCGTCAGATTGCCGTGATCGGTCCCTTCAGAGAACACGCCTCCACTGCTCTAGAGTCCAGGGGCGGAGCTTTACACCCTGCGTTCCACGCTCTGCACTGCGCTTGGTGATGTAAGGCTTGGATGCAGCTGCTCGCCATGGAAACCCATTCCATGAAGCTCTACACACTGTTCCTGAGCTGATCTGACAGACACATGAAGTTTGGAGGTCTGTAGTGATGGACTCTGTAGGAAGTTGGTGACCTCTGTGACCTATGACCCTCAGCATCCGCTGACCCCGCTCTGTCATTGTACGGGGTCTACCACTTCATGACTGAGCTGCTGTCGTTCCCAATCACTCCCACTGTGTTCTAATCCCACTGACAGTGGACTGTGGAATATTTAGTAGGAGGGAATTTCACCACTGGACTTGTAGCACAGGTGGATCCTATCACGGTACCATGCTGGAGTTCACTGAGCTCCTGAGAGCGACCCGTTCTCTCACTAACGTCTGTAGGAGCAGTCTGCATGTCTAGGTGCTCGGGTTTATACACCTGTGTTCATGGACATGACTGGAACACCGGAATTCAATGGTTTGGATGGGGGAGTGAATACTATTGGCAGTCTATGGTTAGGGTTTGGGTCTGACACTGTTATGAGATTAATGTTACAAAGTTCTGGGTACCTTGTAAGTCCATTTCCACTGTATACGTGAGGATACAGGCCCCAGGCTATTTCTGCAGTAAAAGGCCATCACGGTCACTCTGAATATCTGAACATGCGTAGGCTCTTTTGTTCCTGCTCTTCCATTGAATCGGCTCCAGAATACAATAAAACAAACAGCTATGGAATGACACAGGCCAGACAGTAGAAGCCCACCACATAAAAACTCCAAACGTATATATACGGTATTATACCACAGTTAGTTCTGACCCCAGGGAAACACCCACACACACTAGGGGGCAGTGAGTGGTGGGCAAGTCCCGATTCACGGCACCCCACGAACAGTTAAGGGTTAGGTCCTTGCTCAAGGGCACTTCAGTCACGTCCTGTCGGTTTAGGGAATCAAACTGGTGACCCCCGGTCACAGAGCTTGTTCCCCAACCCTTCAGCCCAAGACTGCTCCTCCTGACCAACCCTGCATACGGTGAACCTCAAACACTGGTGTTCCTCCTTCAAATCCAAATTTTCCAAACGGAGATGGGAAAACAGGGCATTCCTGAATCCAGTTGTTACGGAACAGACTCATTAATATTTACACCTCCAACATTTAGATACAACCACAACAACGGAGCTACAGAACCAACATGGTGGACTATGTGGAGAAATCCAGCGTTCTAGGCTGGGAAGGGGATGTCGGCACATTCCGTTCCCTTCCCAAGGATCCCAACTGTCAGTGGTACATGGTGGATGTTCCTCTTTACCAGGCTGGAGTTCTTCCTGTTCACCAGCTTCTTAATCCAATGTTCCACCTTAAACACTGCAGCTTGTGCAGGTGCCAGAATGTCCTGCAGCTCCATTTAAGGTGGAACAGAGAATTCCCAACACAAGCTGGAGAACAGGAACTCCAGCTCCACATCTTTAACAGGATCCCGGAACACCTTTAATCCTGCAGTCTGCACATTCCACTCCGGACAGATTCCCAAACCTCTCTGGACAATATGGAGCAGCTCCGCCCAGCGTCCGACCCTGAAGAGACTGAAGAGAGGAGCAGCTCCACCTTTATTAGCACCACCACCCCAACAGCAGCCTGTAAGTAGCAGCCATGCTGTGTGATTGTATCCGTGTGTGCCGGTTGGAGCAGATCATCTTAAACTGAGAGCTCCATAGTGAGGATCAGCTTTAATCTACTGTGTGTTGGTGTCCAGAAGGAGCCAGTAGCTAGCACAGGGAACGTTAGCTACTAGCATTAGCACCAAGCTAACTAGCATAGCCAACTAAATAGTATGAGGGCGAAGCTTATTTCCACAGAGGCTCGTTTTATTTAGTCTTTTCCCACATGGTGCTTCTGGGTGATCATCGTGAGCGGTGTCTCGCTGTAAACCAGCCAATCAGAGCAGAGCTCATTTAAATATTCATGAGGAGCTCACCAAAACGGGGAAACAGCTTGTTTTGTTCTAGAACCAGGTCGTAGGGGGGAAATGGGGACAGTGTAGAACCGCATTTAGGCAAAGAACGTCACATACCTTCTATGTCGAACATCAGAGAACGAAAACATCCATCTGCGTTATTAGAGGAGTAATCATTTATAGGAGAGAAATATGATGCAGGGTGGATTTGAACGAGAGCACTCATCCCCACGTTTAACCCCACGCAACCTGCCGTCATCCAGCCTCTGATCAGCACAAGCGAGGAACGCGAGGCCTAATCCGCTCGTACCGCTCTGTTGGCTGAGCATGGGCTCGCCCCGGTGCCGCGGCGGGAGCTTGTTTGATGTAACTTTTTGTTGAACATGATTTTCTCCCAGTGGTGAACGCTGAAATCCCCGGTAATCCCGCATCAGGTCGGCTGTTTGTTGACGTTTCTTGCTGACTGAGGCAAAGCCCCCCGTTCCCATTTGGGGGGATATTTGCAGGAATATTTCATTTTCCGCTCACTCGTTCTGCTGATGGCTCATAAGCCGACTGCTCGTGCCAAATGGGGTCGCTGGACCACACAGATGAGATTTTAACATCATCGGGAACAATCCGCCGAACGCTCGAGCAGTTCCACGCACAGCACACCGAGAAGCTGAGAGGCGCGGGAACATCATCTGCTCGCCTCTTTAACAGGGCACACATGAGGGTATCCGGTGTAGCTGCGGTTCTCAAACACTCTCTGGCCACTTTATCAGAAACCCCTCCCCTATAGACCGATACGCTTAAATACATACCTGTACAGATAAATGAATAGATGGATGGACAGACAGGTAGGTAGGTGGATAGATAGATAGATAGATAGAAGCAGTCGCTCTACAGCCCCGAGTCTTACTCCTCAAACCTCCTCCTGCCACTGGCACGCAGACATGTGAGCAGGTGACGCGTGGGCAAACAAATACGGCACCATATCTGGCTTTGAGCTGGCACTATCAACACTGGCACATACACAGAGCTCTCTCTCTCAGATAGATAGACTAGATAGATAGATCTTAGTCGCTCTACAGCCCCGAGTCTTACTCCTCAAACCTCCTCTGCCACTGGCTACTCAGACATGTCTCTCTCTCCTCATCTCTCTCTCTCGGTCTCTCTCTCAGGTCTCCCCCTCTCTCTGTCTCTCTCTCGCGTGGGCAAACAAAATACGGCACCATATCTGGCTCTCTCTACCCTTCTCCTCCTCTCTCTCACTATCAACTCTCTCCCTCCTCTCTACTGGCACACTCTTACCCTCTCTCCTCCCGTACTCTCTCTCTCTCTCCTCTCTCTCTCTCCTCCCCCTCTCTCTACTCTCTCTACCCCCCCCTCTCTCTCTCCTCTCTCTCTCTCCTCTCTCTCTACTCTGCCCCCCTCTCTCTACTCTCTCTCTCTCTCTACTCCCCCTCTCTCTACTCTCTCTCTCTCTCTCTCTCTCTCTCTCTCTCTCTCTCTCTCTCTCTCTCTCTCTACTCCCCCCTCTACTTTCTACTCTCTCTCTCTCTCTCCTCTCTCTCTACTCCCCCTTTCTCTACTCTCTCCCTCTCTCTCTCTACTCCCCCTCTTGCTACTCTCTCTACTCTCTATCTCGCCATCTCCCTCTCTCTCTCTCCGTCTCCCTCTCTCTCTCTCTCTCTCTCTCTCCATCTCTGTGAAGTCTTATTTTTGGCCTAGCTGTTTGTTTGTCTGGTGACAGCCTGGTAACAGCAGTAGAACACTTTTGGGGAGTCATGTTCCCCCTGTCTGATCCTTCATCTGCGTATTGTTGGTCTCTGCCAATTGTGTTTGTTTTGGTTGCCACTCCTCCCTGCTCCGCCCTCATATACTCCCCTCACCTGATGTACATTCATTGCCCCGCCTCTTCATCACGAGTTCCAGCTGGGTCTGATTTCCTGTGTGCCCTCGTGTTTGCGGTCCTGTCTCGGCGGTCCGTGGCCGCTGTCATGTTTGTTATGGTTCTGTTCTCGTGTTTGGTTCTGAGCCTTGCTCCGCCTTTGCACTTTCCCCGCTCCTGTTCTTCTGCTCTTGGTTCTGCTCTCTATTCTCTCTGTTGGGTTCATTATGGACCTCAATAAACAAACATCACAACTACATCCTGTTCCAATAATGTCCAACATGTTCTCCATCAATCCGAAGAACCATTTCACCAGGCAAACACACATTAAAGGGTGTATATGGAACCAGTGTGGAGCAGTCCTGTAGATCGGTGGTAGGTGGGGTGGTCAGATGTGCAGCAGATGGAACTGAACATCTGTAAGTGACTCAGCACTCAGACCGTCAGCCCCTGTATTCAGCCTCCGCTCTGAGAGACACAAGGTCACCGTCTGAAACTCTGGGACTTCAGCTTCCTGAAATCTGAAGTTGGTTTGTGAATAGAGCTAATACAGCCCGCTGTGTTGGAGCAGAAATGTCCTACATACAGACTGAATACTCTATTCATGCGCGTCTGTGCGTATCTGAGGACAATACGCTGTCCTATTTCTGTAGGGGGTAACAACAGAGAGAACCGCACAAACACACTCTCCATCTCAGGTAGAGAGAGATAGAGAGGGACGGGGAGAGAGGAAGGGAGGGGGAGAGAGGGGGGAGGAAAAGAAAGTGAGGGTAAGAGAGGGAGAGGGACAGAAAGGAGTAGAGGTGAAGGAGGGATGAAAAAAGAGGTGGGTGGGAGAGAGAGGGGAACTGAGGAAGAAAGGGAGAGAGAAAGAGGGGGATGAGAGAAGGAAGAGAGAGGAAGAGACGGAGAATGGAAGTGAGAGGGAGGGGTAGAGGAAAAGAAAGCAAGAGTAAGAGGAAGAGGGAGAGAGAGAGATGAAGAGAAGGAGGAAGAGAAAGAGGGATGAAAAGAAAGAGAGAGAAAGAGGGAGGTGGGAGAGAGGGGAACTGAGGAAGAAAGGGAGGGAGAAAGAGGGGGATGAGAGAGGGGGAGAGGAAAAGAAACTGAGAGTAAGAGAAAGAGGAAAAGAGAAAGAGGGGAAGAGGGACAAAGAGGGAGGAAAAGAAAGAGAGAGAAAAAAGGAGGTGGTAGAAAGAGAGGAGCTGAGGAAGAAAGGGAGGGAGAAAGAGGGGGATGAGTGAGGAGGAGAGGAAAAGAAACCGAGAGTAAGAGAAAGAGGAAAAGAGAATGAGAAGAAGAGGGACAGAGAGGGAGGAAAAGAAAGAGAGAGAAAAATGGAGGTGGTAGAAAGAGGGGAGCTGAGGAAGAAAGGGAGGGAGGGAGAAAGAGGGCGATGAGAGAGAGGGAGAGGAAAAGAAACAGAGAGTAAGAGAAAGAGGAAAAGAGAGAGAGGGAAGGAGGGAGTGAGAGAGGAAGGTGAGTGAGAGGGAGAGAGAGAGGTGGAGTCTGAGAAAGAGAGGGATGAAAAGAAAGAAAAAGAGGGAGATGGGACAGAGACACAGGAAGAGGGGGATAGGGAGAGAGGTGGAGTCTGAGGAAGAGAGGGAGTGATGAAAAAAAGACAGAGAAAGAGGGAGGGGAGAGAGAGAGGAAGGGAGGGAGAGAGAAGGGGATGAGACTCTTGTACTCTCCAGTACTCTTTTACTGAACACGGTGGAGGAGCTGCTGCCAGTGCTGACTGAACGACGGAAATAGCAGGCAGGTCAACGCACGGGTCAGCGGAGGGATGCTACACCTGCTCAAAGGTCACGCCATCCCACTGACCTCACCACTGGCCATCCCACTGACCATCCCACTGACCTCACCACTGGCCATCCCACTGACCATCCCACTGGCCATCCCACTGGCCATCCCACTGACCTCACCACTGGCCATCCCACTGACCTCACCACTGGCCATCCCACTGACCTCACCACTGACCATCCCACTGGCCTCACCACTGGCCATCCTACTGGCCATCCCACTGACCTCACAACTGGCCATCCCACTGACCATCCCACTGGCCATCCCACTGACCTCACCACTGGCCATCCCACTGGCCATCCCACTGACCTCACCACTGGCCATCCCACTGACCTCACCACTGGCCATCCCACTGACCTCACCACTGGCCATCCCACTGACCTCACCACTGGCCATCCCACTGGCCATCCCACTGACCTCACCACTGACCATCCCACTGACCTCACCACTGGCCATCCCACTGACCTCACCACTGGCCACCCCACTGCCCTCACCACTGGCTATCCCACTGCCCTCACCACTGGCCATCCCATTGACCTCACCAAAGCTGGGCCTAGTCCAAGAAGAGTCCCTGACCAAGATGAAGGAGTGCCTGAACACTGATGTGGCCTACCTCCAGAAACTTGTCCAGTCCATGCCCAATCCAGTCCCAGCTGTCGTTGGTGCCCTGGGGATATACATGGTGTTGGGTATGTTCCGGTCACAGGTGGCTCATGTTTCAACAGGTCTGCTCATGGACATTCCCACAGTGCAAAGCTAACGTAGCCCACCCCAGACACGTCACATGCCACCCCAGACACGTCACATGCCACCCCAGACACGTCACATGCCACCCCAGACATGTCACATGCCACCCCAGACACTTCACATGCCACCCCAGACACTTCACGCAGCGGTAAAGGTGTGTTGAGTTGAGCTGTGGCCAAACTGTCGTTTAAAGAGCCGGGACGAGATCCCGTTCCGTATAACGGGGGTTAGCGGGGAGGAGATAAATCTCGGTAATTGGGGGCTTAAAGAAGAAAGTTTTGGGAGAAGTCTGCGACGGGAATGATTAACGAGTCCCAACTTTAATTCCTAACAGCTCTATAAAGGCTTTTCTCAGCAAAACCGTGTCAGGGTCCATCAAGGTGTTTCATGAGTTGAATGACATTCAGCCGAGCGCCATTTAACATAATAAAGGAGTGCGTTTTAATGCACCGCTCGTTTCCCCCTGCCCTTCTCCGCCCGCTCCACCTCTTCTTCTTCCTCTCCCTCTCGCACGCTGCCTTTCAACCTGTCTGATGAAATCTCCAGTGCGTCCGTGCAATTCATCTTTCAATTAAAACCATGTAATGAAAATAATACCACCCCCCCTTAACCCCCCGTCGGCCCACCAACCCCGACTCACCTACCTCAAAGAAGAGGCGGGGATGCCTTTGTATCGTACACTCTAGAACCAAAGCTGACGTTGGCTTCATGTGGCTCTAAGGACCCTCACAGTACTTGGTATGCTGGTTAACGCCCAACTGCATATCAATAGAGGTACCTGTTGGCTACCTGCCAAGCTAGAGTTAAAGTAGAGACCCCCCCAAAGTAGAATACTCCTCCAGGGTCAGTAGAACTTCCTCCTGATCAATATTTATTGAGCTGCACATACAGAAGTCTGTCTCTCAGTATGGCGTCGGGCCGCCGTGTTCGCTAACCCAACACGCCAGACGTCTCGGTATGGAGCTGTAGAGGTTCCTAATGGTGTCCTGTGATAATCCATCCCATGCAGCTTGAACATCCTCACACAGTTCCTGCAGATGGTGCGGTAGGGGTGGAGGTGGAGGGACACCAGGCCTTCTGGACGTGTGAGACCAAACCGTCCATCTTGGTGCTGACCACGGTGCCTCCACACACGGATTCGTTGGGCGTCTCCACCAAGACTAAAGCGGGACTCGTCACTGAAGATGACCCGCTGCCATTCTGAGTCACTCCATGACAGTCTGGTACGACACCACTGCAGTGTTTGGTGACGGTGACGTGGTGTTAAGGACAGTCGTGGTAACGGTCTGTGTGCATGTAGTCCTGCGTGGTGCAGCCGTCTGCCGATGGTGCTGCACTAACAGGAGGACTCATGGAGGACACCACTGCTCGCTGGAGGTCTGTTATGGTGGTGTTGGGTCAGTCAGGTATAGAGATAAGACCCGTCCTTGCCTACCTCACATGTGTGGGCGAGTGTGAGTCATTACCATGCCTCACCATGTCAAACCTACCCACCACGTTTCCTTCCTGTTGGTTGACAGGTGCAGCTTTATTTTGATGTATTTGATGTTTACTGATTTGAGGGGCACATATGTAGGACTGCCCCTGTGTGGACTTTGGGCTGAGCTCGTCTCCAGACTCTGAGAAGGTCATTGTTTTTAAGCAAGCCTATAAACAGCTCACGAACGACAGGAGTGCACACAAGTGCCTGGGTGTGTTTGTGGTGGCTCAGGAGGGGCTCACGCTGTCAGATGTCTGCAGGTAGACCTGTTGGACACGTCTAGCCGTGATTGCTTCTATTGATGTGTGCATGTGATCAAACAGCCGCTCCGCAGGTGACCCCGAAACTGATCTGAGACGAGAATTCAGACCACGACGAAGATAAAACAGGAGCCTGGCTGGACCGACTTTCAAAGTGTCACCACATGTACAAGATAAAAGAGTCCAGTAAGTGGAAGCATAAGAGGGGTGTTTCCAATAAAGTGGCCAGTGAGTGGAAGCACAAGGGGGAGTTTCCAATAAAGTGGCCAGTGAGTGGAAGCACAAGTTTGGTGTTTCCAATAAAGTGGCCAGTGAGTGGAGGTACAAGGAAGGTGTTTCCAATAAAGTGGCCAGTGAGTGGAAGCACAAGGGAGGTGTTTCAGATAAAGTGGCCAGTGAGTGGAGGCACCCGGCAGGTGTTTCCAATAAAGTGGCCAGTGAGTGGAGGTACAAGGAAGGTGTTTCCAATAAAGTGGCCAGTGAGTGGAAGCACAAGGTAGGTGTTTCCAATAAAGTGGCCAGTGAGTGGAAGCACAAGGCTGGTGTTTCTAATAAAGTGGCCAGTGAGTGGAAGCACAATGTAGGTGTTTCCAATAAAGTGGCCAGTGAGTGGAGGTATAAGGAAGGTGTTTCCAATAAAGTGGCCAGTGAGTGGAGGTACAAGGTAGGTGTTTCCAATAAAGTGGCCAGTGAGTGGAGGTATAAGGAAGGTGTTTCCAATAAAGTGGCCAGTGAGTGGAAGCACAAGGAAGGTGTTTCAGATAAAGTGGCCAGTGAGTGGAAGCACCTGGCAGGGGTTTCCAATAAAGTGACCAGTGAGTGGAAGCACCTGGCAGGGGTTTCCAGTAAAGTGGCCAGTGAGTGGAAGCACACAGGAGGTGTTTCCAATAAAGTGGCCAGTAAGTGGAAGCACATGGGAGGTGTTTCCAATAAAGTGGCCAGTGAGTGGAAGCACAAGGGAAGTGTTTCTAATAAAGTGGCCACTGAACTAGGACATTAACTGCGCCATTGGTTCTACTCCAAAGCTAGCACGCTAACATTAGCATGTACGCTATGCACATCTTCTCCGACCCCGTAGCTCTTCATTAGCCCCCCTTGTTTAGGTGTAGCCGGCCCAGGATGTGTTTTCCGAAGACTCCTTTCCCCGTGTTTATACAAGCTGTTTCCTGCAGCAAATTAAACTGTCTTCGGGAGCGACCTCCTTCACCTCGCGGCGGTCCGGCTGACCTCGGAAATTTCGTGGCGCTGCTTGGTGACAGAGGAGGCCTGAGAATAGCCGAGTTCTGGGCTGCTTTCCAGAGATATGCACTTATTAATTAAAGTGGACTGTAGCCCTGCCTTCACCCCCATTCCCCCTCCAGCCCGGATCATCATAAACACCTCCGGAAATCTCGCGCCACCCGGGTCCAGCTTTACGCCCGCCTGTTAAATCCGGCCAGGGCAATTTCATTAAGAGCAGTAAATTCACTCATTTTCCGTCATTCACGGATCATTGAAGGAGCGAGGGATGTCGTCCGTCCCTCTAAAGCGGAAACAGGACGTGTCAGAGGCTAGAACATGGTAATTGGTTTGTTTAATTGGATGAAATGGTTCCCGTCAGTGACTCAGAATGATTTAGAAGTCTGATAGAAGCACGGGTTCTGGAAAGCCTCGGCGGCGTCACCATCGTTTCTGCGCTCGGATCATTTTGTCCTTTAAAGTGAATGGGCCGTCGTTCAGTCTCAGAGCGGTGGGTTTCAGTTCGTGCCATTCTTTCATGTTTCCCATCACGAAATGCATTACTCCAGCCATTCATAAACCCCTCGTCCTTGTCCCACGCCTCCTATTTGGTCCTCGTTCAGATATCGATAATCAAAACCTCCTCAGACTTGAACAGAACTTGGTCGCTGTGTTGGGGTAGAGTGTTCAGCAGCGCTCTGTGAAAACACTCGAGACGTAATGCGGCTGCTGAAGCTCTGCAGAGTGGCTCTGAGGTCAGGTTATAACCGGCTGTTATTGCCGTAATTATTTTGTTTATTGGCCTTCTCCCGCTGCTCTTTATAGCTCTCTTATTTTCTCCTTCGTCAGTTCGGCGCGTCCTCACCTTGTAAAGTCACCCTTTGGGTTAGAGGTTAACGTAAAAGAGCAGGAAAGAAATGAAAGGAAAGTGTGCAGCCCACTGTGCCGGTGTGGGTATGGTTTCATTCGGGGGAGTTTGGTTTCTCTGTTGTTACTCTGTTTGTTTTCTCCTCTCTTTCATTTAAAGGCTGTTGATGCTGGTGTTCTTTGATCATGTCGGATCTGAATCTCTGTGTGAACTGACATTTCAACCCTACTGTTTATTTGTGTTGGACTGCACTGCGCTGGACTGAACTGGACTGGACTAGACTCAACGGGACTGAACTGAACTGCATTGTACTGAACTGCATTGTACTGAACTGAGCCAACTTGAAATTTACTGAATTAAAATAACTACACATGACTGAACTGAACTGAACTAAACCGAACTGAAATTAACTGTACTGAAATTACTGAACTGAGCTAACATTACTGAACTGAAATTATTTGCACTGAACTGAAATGACTGAAATGAACTGAACTGAATTAAAATAACTGCACTCAACTGAACTGAAAGTAGCTGCACTGAACTGAACTGAACTGAAAGTCACTGCACTGAACTGAACTGAACTGAAAGTCACTGCACTGAACTGAACTGAACTGAACTGAACTGAAAGTCACTGCACTGAACTGAACTGAACTGAACTGAGTCACTGCACTGAACTGAACTGAACTGAACTGAACTGAACTGAGTCACTGCACTGAACTGAACTGAACTGAGTCACTGTACTGAACTGAACTGAACTGAAAGTCACTGCACTGAACTGAACTGAACTGAACTGAAAGTCACTGCACTGAACTGAACTGAACTGAAAGTCACTGCACTGAACTGAACTGAACTGAGTCACTGCACTGAACTGAACTGAAAGTCACTGCACTGAACTGAACTGAACTGAGTCACTGCACTGAACTGAACTGAACTGAAAGTCACTGCACTGCACTAAACTGAACTGAACTGAAAGTAACTGCACTGAACTGAACTGAACTGAACTGAAAGTAACTGCACTGAACTGAACTGAACTGAAAGTCACTGAACTGAACTGAGTCACTGCACTGAACTGAACTGAACTGAAAGTAACTGCACTGAACTGAACTGAACTGAACTGAACTGAACTGAAAGTAACTGCACTGAACTGAACTGAACTGAAAGTCACTGCACTGAACTGAACTGAACTGAGTCACTGCACTGAACTGAACTGAACTGAAAGTCACTGCACTGCACTAAACTGAACTGAACTGAAAGTAACTGCACTGAACTGAACTGAACTGAACTGAAAGTAACTGCACTGAACTGAAAGTAACTGAACTGAACTGAACTGAACTGAACTGAACTGAACTGAACTGAACTGAAAGTAACTGAACTGAACTGAACTGAACTGAAAGTAACTGCACTGAACTGAAAGTCACTGCACTGACCTAAAATGAACTGCACTACACGAAACTGTACTGAGCTGAGCTGAGCTGAGCTGAGCTGAGCTGAGCTGAACTGAGCTGAGCTGAGCTGAGCTGAACTGAGCTGAACTGACATAAACTGAACTGAATGGAACTGAACTGGACTAAAGCCAAATCCATCACATCACCTCTAATTCAGCCGAACGGTGTCCTATTAACCTGTACTGAACAAACCGTACTGAGGTGAAGCGGCTGAAGTGGGTTAAATCAAACTGTGTTGAGTTGAAGTGAACTGAAGTGAAACAGAATGGAATTAAATGAAACTGTCTCAAATTAAACCGGACTGAACCAGTAACACTGAATCATACACACCAGCACAGTGCAGAGTCATCGCTACTTCCCATTCCCTATATATGATGATGTGCTTCCTCCCAGGCTGGAATTACCTCTTAGCATTCCTGTCTGGTTTGGTATAGCGTTCCGTCTGGTCACAGCGGTCGGTATCTCCCAGCATCAAGCCGAAGAGTTTTCTCTCTGCAGGCTTGTGGAGACAATCGCACAGGCGTCACAATAATCCGTTTCCTGTTAGATCAGATAAACGCAGGACAATCGCTCTTCCTCTCGGACGCTATCTCCTTAATACTTTTTGCCAGGGAGCTGAGTTGATGGCTGTTGGAGGCCGGTCACCCGCAGACCACACTCGCCTCCGCCGCGCAGATAAGAGGAGCGAGGTAAAGGGAATAACATGGAACAGTTGATTTTTATCATTTACATGTAAATTGGTTTACATTGAACCACACAGCAGTCATAGAAATGATATCTCAAAAAATAAACCCCTTTCAAACCTGAATCTGTCGGGGGCAGGCTTAGTTTCATAATCATTGTTAAATTAAAGTTTATATCTGTCATTTTTATTTTTACATTTATTATATATCATTTCCTATACAAAATAATTTAGTGAGATATGTAATAGAAAACATAATAAAAAAAAAATAATAATTTTAAATTTAATATCTATTGTATTAAGACAAAATATTTTTATATAGCATTATTATTATTATTATACATTGTATTAGTTTTTTTAAATTATCATTAGTATTATATAAATTTTATTAGTATTCTGTTTAATATTATGATTAATATCATTAAAGCTATAATAATAATAATAATAATAATAATAATAATAATAATAATAATAATAATAATAATAATTATTATTATTATTATTATTATTATTATTATTATTATTATTATTATAATTGTTGTTATTATTATTATTATGTATTGTTAAAGTAACAGTTTCAACATTAGTTTATTGATATTTAGTCCAAACAATGACATTATTCATTTGTTGAAAATCTTAATTAGTAATTAATTGGAATTTACTTAATAATTACTATTTAATTACTGACTAATATATTTTAATTCATTAATTATACATAATAAAGTTTGAACATTGCTTGTATAAATGACATATCACAAATGGCATTTACATTTAAAAATCAGTAATAATAAGTAAAACTGATTTTTCTAAATGGTTGAGACGTACCCAGTCATTCAGAGTGGGTTTGGTGTGGAAACCGTTCATAATGGTGGTGAATGGAACCAGACATCCACCTTTAAAACTGTATTATTTCCAGGTTTTCCAGATCATCATCAACATTCCATATAACACTCAGACGACAGGTGGAGGTTCACTGGGGGTTTAGATAGTAGAACCCTGGTCCCCATCACCACCACTGTGAAGAACACCTGAACCATCTCACAACAAGCCCACTCACACCAAGACCACTCTGCAAGTGGAAGTAGAAGAGTGTCTCTGTAGAACCTGTACTAACCTAATTACACTCAGGACAACAACGCCGTGTTACCAGACCACCCTACCACCAAACTGAACACTGAATAACTGAAAACACCCCACAGATGGCAGACCCCCTTTACCCACATATTGGCTTTTTGAGATCAGTCTGAGTGGCCAAGTGTCCCTGGAGAGCAGCCATGTCTGATCCATCTAACCTAAAGATAATATTCAGGGCCATGGACTCTGCTGCTAAGTACGTGATGAGAGCTCCATCAGCGTTCATTTTCCCAGACATTTCCTCCAGGCAAATTGAGTAGCACCGCCCAACAGATCAAAAGAGCTCTCTATTACGGAACTTAGTCAGACGGAAGGGCTTGCAGAAGCGTCCTCAGCACGAGCACTCGGCCACGCGAGTCTTCTCACATAGATACAAGCACGCGAAGAACTCGAGCTGGTTCGATGAGAGCCCTTCCCAGCTGGAATGCTCTCACATGCATGTTTCAGGACATGGAGGTCAAATCAAAGAGCCACCTTACCTGTTTAAGGGGGTAGTAACTTCAGGCTCCTGCAGATGGCGCTGCACGAGGATGATGGGGCTATAAATCCCTGTGGGGTGTGAGGGACGGGATCCATAGATTGGGAAGAGGTGCTACAGTGCAGGGAATGTCTCGTTCCATGTGTGGAAAATGGCTCCAGAGCAGATGTTAATGAAAGGAGGGACTGCATGTGGGCGTGGCCAAAGACCATAGTGTGAAGGAAGTAGCTGAATCTGCAGGTGTATGGAAGCGTACGGTCATACGGGTCTACCAGCAGTGGATACAATCCCAGCCTACAGGGAATTCTCCTCGGGATGGTGCCAGGGAAGGCATCCACCAAATCTGCACCAACTGACCGAGTCTTTGATGTCTCTGAAGATTGATGTGGCTACATCCAGATTGGTCCAGTCCATGCCCAATCCAGTCACACCTGTAGTTGGTACCCGTGTGTAACATGGAGGTAGGTTGCAGGTGCGGAATGTTTCTATTAAGATTGATATGGATTCAGAAGTTTTGGTGTGGAGGAATTCCAGGGGTCTGCACAGAGCCCTGACTTTAAGTCCACTCAACATGAGCTTTGAGTCAGGCCTTGTGGTCCAACATCGGTGCCTGACCTCACAGATGCTCCTATGAATAGACCGAATGGGCACAAATTCCCATCTTGGGAATTTCCAGCTTTCCCAAAACAGTGGAGCCACAGACTTTAGGGGATCAGCTCCATTTGAATCCCCATGGCTTGGGAACCCAATGTCATCAACCCCACTGCACATGCACTGTGAGTCAGGCCTTTTCCTTCAACATCAGTGCCTGACCTCACAGATGCTCCTATGAATAGACCGAATGGGCAAAAATTCCCATCTTGGGAATTTACAACCTTCTTCCGAGAAGAGTGGAACCACAAACTACAAACTCCAATTTAATCCCCATGGTTCTGAAACCTGATGTCATGCCATTACTCATAAATGTCACTTTATGATGTCACTGAATGCATGTTATGAAGCCTGTATCTGTAGTTTAGCTCCTGTGAAGTGTATGAGCCGATAAATATCCTCCTCCTGTCGGGAAAAGAATTCCTCCAGTCCTCACTCCTCTCCACATTAAGCATAGGAAGCTGTCTGTGGACGCCCGTCATTCATCAATCTGCCGCTTTGGCTCTGATAATGTGGAAATGTGGCGTTTCATCCTTCACAGAACATGATGACCCTGAGGCCTCTTGAAGTGCCACTCTAACACACCGCTAGATGGATTAGGAAGAGACACAGCCTGCTGGGTGCATCCCAAATCGAGAACTCTCATAGTTCCCGCTGGCTGTGTGTGCACGGGAAGGCTTCCTCCGGTCTGATTGAATTGATTCTGATTATATATTATGATTAATGGAAACAGTCTGATGGAAGTCTCAGTTTACATGCGCCCAACCCCAAATCAGAGCCGAAATGATGTGCATGGCCAGAGTAGCCGGAGCAAAGCCTCAACTGTCCATCATATACTCATACGAGCAGCTTGGTTTACATTTACGGTATTTGGCAGACGCTCTTATCCAGAGTGACCTGCGATTCGATCATTTCCTACACGGGCAGGCGAAGGAAGTGTTGGGAGTCTCGCTCAAGGACCCTTATTGGTATAGTGTTGGGTGT
Source organism: Prochilodus magdalenae (assembly GCA_024036415.1). Taxonomy (NCBI): domain Eukaryota; kingdom Metazoa; phylum Chordata; class Actinopteri; order Characiformes; family Prochilodontidae; genus Prochilodus; species Prochilodus magdalenae. The sequence continues at coordinate 36,140 of JAMWET010001202.1, read as the reverse complement.
CGGCCCAGGTAGGGGATCAAGTCCCATTCTACAGTTACGTTTACACTTAAGGCATTTAGCAGACGCTCTTATCCAACCCTGCTCAGTGTTCTGCTGGATAATGTTTTCCAGCTAGTACCGGAAGGTTAGAGTCTAGAACCTGCCATGAGTTCAGACAAGACCCCAACAGGGGCCAGTGCTTCTGGCATTCTACAGCATGGGAGCCGGAAGTCTTACCCACTACACTATACCAACCAACAGAGGGCGTGTTCAGACTCCAAGTGGAACATGGAACGGGTTCCGTTTCTAGTTTGCACACCCAACTGTTGGTGTAGCTCAGTGGATAACACCACTACCCTCCAATGAACCACCACCACCACATGTGGGAGTCTAGGGTTCGATTCCCAGTCTGGGTGACTATGCTGTGCTACACTAATAAGAGTCCCTGGGCAGGACTCCTAACGCTACATTGGGCTACCTGTAATATGATTTACCTTGTAAGTCGCTCTGGATAAGAGCGCCAGCTAAATGCCATAAATGTAACGTTAACCCGTTCAGTGCATTTCCACCAAAGAGAAATAGGTTTGGTTCCCAATAGTAGGTTCCTCAGCAGGAACCATGGCAACATCTGTCATTCTCTAGTAGTTGATCCATGCTTCCTTTATGGATATAAACAAACATCTGGAATGACAGCAGGCAGGTCATCTCACAGGTTATCTCGGTGCTATGCAGCGCCCTCTGTTGGTGTGGACACCAACCTGACGTATTGCTTGGTTCCAATAAAAACTGGTGCGAATGCAGACCTAAGGTTCCCAAGGTTCTGAATGAAACCCGCTCAACAACCAGGCTCCTTTAGGTCTATAAGGGCTGTGTGTGGAGTTTGGACACTCTGGGTGTTCTGGTTTCCTCCCACTTTCCGAAGACATGCAGTCAGGTGAACTAGATATGCTAAATGCCCCGCTAGGTTGTATAATCCCTGTGATGGACTGGCAGCCTGTCCAGGGTGTGTCCAGCGTTTCGCCCAATAAGCACTGGGATAGGCAGAAAATCTCCCAAAACAATGAAAACCTGAGAGACAGAAAACATGATGCCCGCCAAAAGCAGGTGTTAGTAGGTACTGCCCATGAAGAGTGCCCAAACCTTTCCTTCTGGCCCAGAAGTTCGTTCCCAGCTGGAACCAAGGAACAGAAGGTTCTTCAGCATAAACTGTGATGACATCCATGTTTGTTACTGGGGAAGGAGAAGGCAACAATGGAGACACCCAGTGGTCTGCTGGAGAACCTCTTCTACATCTTCGTATCTCCAGTAGCTGATCCGTGCTGTTTTCTGAATATGAGCAAACATCCAGCTAGGTGTGATAGTGTGTATTAGCCCTGTGATGGAACCAATGGCCTGTCCAGGGCGCTTTCTGCCTTACCCCCACTGGGCGTGGTTCAGAAGATGAATGGATAAATGAATGATTGACTGGGTGAATGAGCACGCATTGGAGGTTGATGATGGAAACCGGAAGCTGTTCACTCCGTACACAAATATATTGGAATCGTAATTTGCCGTTGTGGTCTCCCACAGAATTCTTCCAGTCAGAGATTCGGCGAGGTTGAAGTGTCCGCTCGCTCTGCATTAACACGCCGGGCCTTTCCTCAGAGATTCCCTTTGAAGTGTAGAACTGGGTCACTACCGCAAACCCGGCCCAGATGAAGGGAGTGTGCGTGTTTAACATATTACGTAATGGGCTAACTCTGCGTTCTCCTGCAGAAAGTTTTGAGAACACGGAACTCCGGAGAGAGACGAGATGAAAGTGGGGGGTTGCTTCTAAGAGTAGGCGGTACCTTCGTTCAAAGAGTTATTCCTCGGAAAGGTGCGATTCCTGAGCACAGGAGAAGCTGACGGCTCCAGAGACAAACAGCTGTGTTCACCCAGCAATTAGGATGTGCCACATTTCTATTCCCTGTCTGGAAGGACAAACAGTCCAAACGGACAAAGACATTACACCCATGTATTTCCTACAGGGGTATCTGAAAGGAGGCGTGGGAGCTCCTTGATTAGTGGTACTGTTAGAAAGAGGGGAGAACCGAGAGCCAGGGAAAACCAACCACGACAGTGGCTCAACAAATGCCAACCCTACGCTCGCACCAAGTCTGGCTCGCGTGGGTGTGTTCGAGACCACTCGTATTGGCGCATGGGCACAAACAAGGTCCAGGACAGCTAGCTAGCATTGAAACCTGTCAGGATGACCAAACTTAGATCGAAGCACGCCAATCTAAAAGTCAACTGAGGGAGTAAGACAAAAGCGTAGACCAGTAAACAAATGGGGAATATAATACCAGAAGGGCAAAACAAACCAGCAACCAGATTAACTCAGAACCAAAGAGAACCAGAGAAGATAGTGCTCTGTATGCTAACTGGTTTGTGTGTCTGATGGGTTTATATGCCAGTAGTGAAATGAGATGGAGGTGTCTGATAATCAATCGAGAAAATGAGGTGTGATCGGACAGTCGGGACATGTGACCGTGACATCATTGGGTTATGAACTCTGGGACATGGGCTGCGTCCGAAATGGCATACTGAATTCGATCTAGTACGTACGGCTCAGCCATTAAAGAAGTATGTACTGTCATTATGCGGTTGCATGGTATGCACACGTCCTCGGACCCACCACATCTGCCATCTTACCTGTGCCCCTTGACCCGGATCTCTGTTGACATGACGTAACTGTGGCAAACCCTATTCTTTAAAAGCCAAAATTGGGCAAAATCTTTACCATCTGTTAATGACAGTAGCGTTCACTGTGGTTAGTTTTCGGGATGAACACTTCCACATGGAAGCAGCGTCGAGCAGGAGGATTTGTATGGAACCTTACAGCTTGCATTCATGGCCGATTAGCATGCTGGCTAAACTAGCTAGCCATTGAGTGACTTCGGGAATGTTTTTACAAAAGCTGTACATCGGGTCCCAATCAGACCAAACATTCCGGAGTTGGATGAGTGTTGAGATGTCAAACTGCAGAATAAAACGTGGACGTAAATTTTGACCATGAACCTGTGACACCTTCACCAGCACCAATAACAGTTCGGACTGGACTGGGCATGTACTGGACAAGTTACTGGATGTAGCCACCTCAGTGTTCAGACTCTCTTACATCTAAGAATTGCACAGTTGGTTTCAGATTTGGTGGATGCATTCCCTGGCACAATTCTGAAGAGAATTCCCTGTGGACTGGGATTTTAGCCACTGCTGGTCACATTTAGCCACATCATCCTTGTGCAGCGCCATCTGTAGGAGCCTCAAGTTATTACTACAGTAATTTGAATCTGAATTTAAATTCTGTCGACTCGGGTGGGAAGTTCTACCTATATGGTAGAGAGAGAGAGAAAGAGAGAGTGAGAGTTGTAGTGATGTCAAGATTGGTTGGAGAGATGTCAATTGGTTGGTTGGTTATTTGGTGGAGCTCAGCGAATAACACCACTGACCCACCGGGGAGCTACCAACACATGTGGGAGACTGGGGTTTGAATCCCGGTCTGGGTGACTAGGCTGTGCTACACCAATAAGAGTCCTTCGGCAAGACTCCTAACACCACACTGGCCCACCTGTAATATGACCACCATGTAAGTCGCTCTGGATACGAGCTCCAGCTAAATGCTGTAAATGTCATGTTATGAGAGCAAGACGAGAGTAGGAGGTGCCTCTGTTCAAAGAGGTATTCTTCATGAAGATACATTTCATCAACACAAAGGAGCTGACAGCCCCGAAGCCCAAATAACCGTGCTCACCCAAAATGCAGGTTTGATGTTTTGGCTTGCACCTGGTTCCAGGTTGCGCCGCCACGCGCTCTGTAATTTACACGTCTATTGAGTTACAGTGTCTGAATTGTCTCGGTGATCTGAGATGCTCGTGGGTTCGTACGGCGCTCGGCTCGCAGCTGTGAAAAAGCCTAAATGAAGTCGTTTGGCTGACAGTTTGTCAAGCTCAGTGCGTCTGGTGCTGTCGACTCCATTGTGTTTACATCACAACGTTGCCTCCCACACCGACAGTGTGCACATCCGTCACGAGCTACAAGCAACTGTACATCACTCTCGCTCCACTGAACAACCCATTTAAACCTGACGCTCTGAAACAATTAGAATTCCCGTTTGGTTATACACTGTCCATCAAAAGTTGGCTCTGGATGAACATGTTGTGTTTCTCAGATTTCAGTGACTTACAGTGCTAAACCCTAATCACCTTCATTCGGAAGAAGGTGATATCAGAGGCTTACGACAGAGGTTAATGTACATGAGTTCCCCCTGTCTGAATTTCTACACGCTGTGGAGAGCAGTTGGTGTTTGCAGGTCAAAAACTCTAAACTGGAAAACACTTTATTTGTAGATGATTAATAAACGCTGTATGGAGTATCAGTGAAGTAGCAGTGCTGATGAACCAGAATACACGGAATAGGAATCTTGAGGATGTACTGTTGATGCATCACTTAGTAGATACATCTTTCATATGTTAAATTAAGAAGTAACCTTTATCCGAACCCAAACCTCAACCCTAATCCTAAACCTAACCCAAGCTTTATCCCAAAACCTAAACCTAACTCTAACCCAAACCGCAACCCAAAACCTAAACCTAACCCTAACCCAAACCGCAACCCAAAACCGAAACCTAACCCTAACTCAAACCACAACCCAAAACCTGAACCTAATACTAACGTTAACCGAAAACATAAACCTAACCCTAACTTCAACCCAAACCCAAAACCTAAACCAAACCTCAACCCAAAATCTAACCCTAACCTTAAAGCTAACTTCAACCCCAAACCTAACCTAACCCTAACTTAAACCACTACCCAAAGCCTTACCCTAACCCAAACCTCAACCCTAACCATAATCCTAAACCTGACCCAAGCTTCATCCCAAAACCTAAACCTAACCCTAACCCAAACTGCAACCCAAAATCTAAACCTAACCCTAACTTAAACCACAACACAAAACCTAAATCTAACCCTAACCTCCACCCAAAACCTAAACCTAACCTTAAAGCTAACTTCAACCCCAAACCTAACCTAACCCTAACTTAAACCACAACCCAAAGCCTTACCCTAGCCCTAACCTCAACCCTAACCCTAATCCTAAACCTAACCCAAGCTTCATCCCAAAACCTAAACCTAAACCAAACAGCAACCTAAACCTAAACCTAAACCTAAATCTAACCCAAATCTCAACCCAAAACCTAAACCTAATACTAATGTTAACCCAAAACCTAAACCTAACCCTAACTTCAACCCAAACCCTAAACCTAAACCAAACCTCAACCCAAAACCTAGCCCTAACCTTAAAGCTAACTTCAACCCCAAACCTAACCTAACCCTAACTTAAACCACAACCCAAAGCCTTACCCTAACCCTAACCTCAACCCAAAACCTAAACCTCATCCAAACCCTAACCCTAACCCTAAACCTAACCAAACCCTAAACCCAAAGTTAAACCGAACCCAACCCTCATCCGAAAAGCTAAACCCTAACCCCAACTTCAACCCAAAACATAATCTTAACCCTATTGTTGATCAAACACATATCTATCTGTTTATCTATCTATCTATCTTTCAATCTATCTATCTATCTATGAATCACGGACTGTGTTCACCACTCCAGACCAGAGGTAATGCTGTGAGAGCGTGTGGTGACTGTTCAGCTCCATTGTAGAGTTCTCTGTGACACAAAGCAGGTTTTGAGGAATTGGGAGTGGAATTGGAGGGAAAGGTGGGAAAGGGGGGGTTTCTATAACGTCTCTCGTTCGGCTTCTGACAGTTTTGAATGGATCTGCAACGAAGCGTCTGAGTGTGTGGGTCAGGCTGGGGGAGGGTGGCGGTGGTGGCGAAGTCAGCCGTCACTCTGCCACTGGACTGATGGATTGCCCGGTAGATTGTCCAGGGCCTTTGAATGAAAACCTGGGAGATCCAATCTGCTGTTTATCGGTTTAGCAGGGCGAAGCCTCCGAGTGACCTCTGTGACACCTGCCGCACGTCTGCTGCCATCAATAATTGTCTCAGAGACTTTTGACGGCAAAGTTTGCATTGTATACGGCCAAAGTCTCAAAACGATACCGCACAGTGATGCTGGACACTGCTTCTGAGCTGGGAAGTGAACACCACTGCAGCAGGTGTGCTGGGATCCTGATTTGAGGCTTTCTGGGCTTTTAGAAACGCTGATGTGGAGAAATCAGTGGCCTGTGAGAGCGTAAAGAGACGCGGTGGGACGTGGGAACCTTGTCATGGATGAGATGCTTTCTTAGCATCATTAGAGAGAAGCTGATAGCCGCGGATGAAGTGGACAGATTTCAGCACCGGGGTCACTGCGGTTCTACAGCGTGCTCTACTGAGGTCTCTGTTGAGCTTATCTCTGTTTGATCGCAATCTGAATATAATTGGATTAACTTAAGTGTCAAGTGGTGTTCAGAAGCAAGTGCACCCGCATAGAGGCTGCATTTGAAGCCGTGGATGGTCAGTCCCCCTTTAAAGCCCTTGAACTGTCAATCCGCAACTTGATGGCAGCTTTGTTGAGTCTGAAACAGCCTGTTATTCCCTGAGCAGGCTGATGATCCTTATGCTATCCCACTTATACTACTCCTATAGACCTGTCTCACGGTCACCGCGTCAACACGCCCGGCTGTGAGTAGTAGCAGTATCAGTATTTCGAACTTCCAAACTAATCCCAACTTCATCTCAATCCTAACCCTAACCTCAACCCTAAAACCTAACCCTAACTCTAACCCTAATCTCAAAACTCAACTCTATCCTAACCCTAACCTCAACCTAAAGCCTAATCCCATCCCCAACCCTAATCCCAACTTCAACTCAAACCTAACCTTAACCTTGACTCAAAACCTAATCCTAACACTAACCTTAACCAAAAGCCTAATCCTAACTCTAACCCTAACTTAAACTCAAAGCATACTCTTAACTCCCAAACCCAACCCCAACTTCAACCCACTCCTAAACCTAACCTCAACCCACAACCCAGTATTAACCCTAACCTCAAACCAAAACCTAATCACAACCCTAACCCTAATCTTAACAAAAAGCCTAAACCTAACTCTAACCCTTACCTCAATCCCAAAACCTAATCCTAACCCCAACCCTAATCCCAACTTCAACTCAACCCTAACCCTAACCTCAACCTAAAGCCTAATCCCATCCCCAACCCTAATTCCAATTTAGACTCAAACCTAACCCTAACCTTGACTCAAAATCTAATCCTAAACTTAACCCAAAGTCTAATCCTAACTCTAACCCTAACTTCAACTCAAAGCCTAATCCTAACTCCAAGTTCAACCCTATCCTAACTCTAACTCCAAACTCAACCCAAACCCTAATCCTAATCCCAAACCCAACTTCAACACAATGCTAAACCTAACCTCAACCGACAACCCAGTATTAACCCTAACCTCAACCCAAAACCTAATCATAACCCTAACCTTAATCTTAACCCAAAGTCTAATCCTAACTCTAACCCTAATTTAAACTCAAAGCCTAATCCTAACTCCAACTTCAACCCAATCCTAACTCTAATTCCAAACTTAACCCAAACCCAAATTCTAATCCCAAACCCAAGACCAACTTCAACCCAATCCTAAATCTAACCTTAAACCCTAACCCTAACCCTAACCCAAAACTTAATCACAACCCTAACCCTAATCTTAACACAAAGCCTAAACCTATCTCTAACCATTACCTCATCCTAAAACTTAATCCTAACCCCAACCCTAATCCCAACTTCAACTCAATCCTAACCCTTACCTCAATCCCAAAACCTAATGCTAACTCAAACCCTAATCGCAAATTCAACTCAAACCTAACCCTAACCTCAACCTAAAGCCTAATCCCATCCTCAACCCTAATCCCAACTTTGACTCAAACCTAACCCTAACTTCAACTCAAAGCCTAATCCTAACTCCAAGTTCAACCCTATCCTAACTCTAACTCCAAACTCAACTCAAACCCTAATCCTAATCCCAAACCCAACTTCAACACAATGCTAAACCTAACCTCAACCGACAACCCAGTATTAACCCTAACCTCAACCCAAAACCTAATCATAACCCTAACCTTAATCTTAACCCAAAATGTTATCCTAACTCTAACCCTAATTTAAACTCAAAGCCTAATCCTAACTCCAATTTAAACCCAATCCTAACTCCAACTACAAACTCAACCTAAACCCTAATTCTAATCCCAAACCCAAGACCAACTTCAACCCAATCCTAAATCTAACCTTAAACCACAACCCAGTATTAACCCTAACCTCAACCCAAAACTTAATCACGACCCTAAAGATTTAAATCCCCTTATTATTCCCACAGTGGGGAAATTTAGTCTCCGCATTTAACCCATCCGTGAAGTGAAACACCCACAAACACACTCACTAGTGAACACACACACTAGGGGGCAGTGAGCACACTTACCCGGAGTGGTGGGCAGCCCTATCCACGGCGCCCGGGGAGCAATTGGGGGTTAGGTGCCTTGCTCAAGGGCACCTCAGTCGTTACTGTCAGTTAAGGGAATCGAACCGGTGACCCTCCGGTCACAAGGCTGGCTCCCTAACCTCCAGCCCACGACTGCCCCCAAAAAACGTAATCTTAACCCAAAGCCTAAACCTAACTCTAACCCTTACCTCAACACAAACCCTAATACTAACCCCAACCCTAATCCCAACTTCAAATTCATCCTAACCCTAACCTCAACCCAAAACTAGCCTTAATCTCAACCTAAACCTAATCCTAACTCCAACCTCAACCCAAAGCCTACACCTAACTCTAACCTGTACCTCAACACAAACCCTAATCCTAACCCCAACCCTAATCCCAACTTCAAATTCCTCCTAACCTTAACCTTAACCCAAAACCTAATCCTAAACCTAATCCTTACCCCAACTTTAACTCAGTCCTAGTCCTAACCTTAAGCTGAAATGTAAAGGCAGCACGTAATGAATTGAGAGCTTTGGCTGTTGGCGCTTGCACGCTGGGGAATTGGTCCTCCGTATTTAACCCACCTGTGCAGTGAAACACTAACACACACTCTAAGGGGTAGTGAGCCCACTTGCCTGGAGTGATGGGCAGCCCTATCCATGGCACCCAGCTGGCACTTCAGTGCCTTGCTCAACTACACCTCCTGCTTTGTGCTCACAGGGATTGTTCCCTAACCTCCGGGCCCCAGACTGCCCCCCTTAATAACAGGGGTGTGTTTCTTTGGGTAGTAAGTCCACGCCGGCCCCCACGGCAGCCATCGGAACGTCTGTTCCATATTCCCCTGACCGTGTACAGGCATTCCCACCACGCTCATTTCTCTTGTCCTCTCCTGTGTGTCACCTCCATCTCCGACTTGTCATTCCGTCCCTTCTGTCACTTATATAAATCGTCCCTCCTCTCATTCTCTCAGTCTGAAGGCCTCTTCGTCTGAACCTGTAAATCAGCTTAGTGAACACCGTACCACTGTGCATACAAACGCCACCAGCGCCACCAGTGCCAACAAAGACGCCACTTTGAATTCTTCCACTGAGTGTGTGAGGTGTAAACAGAGTGAGTGAGAGAGGGTTTGGTGTGAGGTGTGTACAGAGTGAGGGAGAGAGGGTTTGGTGTGAGGTGTGTACAGAGTGAGTGAGAGAGGGTTTGGTGTGAGGTGTGTACAGAGTGAGGGAGAGAGGGTTTGGTGTGAGGTGTGTACAGAGTGAGTGAGAGAGGGTTTGGTGTGAGGTGTGTACAGAGTGAGGGAGAGAGGGTTTGGTGTGAGGTGTGTACAGAGTGAGGGAGAGAGGGTTTGGTGTGAGGTGTGTACAGAGTGAGGGAGAGAGGGTTTGGTGTGAGGTGTGTACAGAGTGAGGGAGAGAGGGTTTGGTGTGAGGTGTGTACAGAGTGAGAGGAGAGGGTTTGGTGTGAGGTGTGTACAGAGTGAGGGAGAGAGGGTTTGGTGTGAGGTGTGTACAGAGTGAGTGAGAGAGGGTTTGGTGTGAGATGTGTACAGAGTGAGTGAGAGCGGGTTTGGTGTGAGGTGTGTACAGAGTGAGGGAGAGAGGGTTTGGTGTGAGGTGTGTACAGAGTGAGGGAGAGAGGGTTTGGTGTGAGGTGTGTACAGAGTGAGGGAGAGCGGGTTTGGTGTGAGGTGTGTACAGAGTGAGTGAGAGAGGGTTTGGTGTGAGGTGTGTACAGAGTGAAGGAGAGCAGGTTTGGTGTGAGGTGTGTACAGAGTGAGTGAGAGCGGGTTTGGTGTGAGGTGTGTACAGAGTGAGAGAGAGAGGGTTTGGTGTGAGGTGTGTACAGATGTTCTTTACAGTGGTGGTGATGGGAACCAGGGTTCTCCATGTCTAGAACACACATGTAGACACTGTATTGACTATCTAGAACCACCAGTGAACCTATACGTGTCTTCTGGACATGGATAGGAGGACACCACTGCTGGCTGAGTGTCTGTAGTCGTGGCTGTTGGGTCAGTCCGGTACAGAGATAAGACCAAGTTTGGTACTTGTCGGATGATTCCTTTGGGGTGCGGCTGTTTGTGCAGATCTGGCTGCTTGTTAATTGTGGCACCAGGCAGCGCATTCATAGCCGTGTGAGGTGAGGAAATCCCCGGAACATCAACATGACCCCCTGAGAACCAATCAGTCAACATGCTGCCCCTCATGGATCATGAAACAAGCTATAACTGAACCACACAGTGTGCGGGCCACCACATGTATATTTATAATCGCCTGCTTTATTTGTATGTATGTGTGTTGGGATGTATATTTCTCCATGGCAACCTCACTTTTCATAAATAATGTTTCCTGCCCAACCAAAACAACAGCCTCATCAATCTCAGGGGCCTTAGCATCTCGCTGAAATGAAGCCATGTTCTCAGAAATGGACCTGAAAGTCGGCGAGAAATAGATTCCTGACTAAATCAACCCCGCCTCCAGTCATAACCCGGACCTGGAGCCCTTCGCTTGGACGTGCTATATGATATTAGGGGAAGAACCGATTCCCTGGAAAAGACAATCACGCTGGGATAGACTCAGACGATGGGACGAATCATAAACAAACAATTAAGGAGGCTGGACATAATGACGATCTGGGCACCCAAACCTTACAGGCCGAGAACTCCTTCCGCATCTGACTGACCATCAACACCACCCTGTGCACCACCTGGGGATATGTCCCAGATCAAAAAGTTGTAGAGGAAAACGTTCCTTCCTTTGAAGGTGCCATGGAATGTAGGACTGTATTTACATTGTCATGTTCCGAACACAGAACCCACATACTGTGAACCTCAAACACTGTTGCTCCTTCTTCAAATCCAATTCCTGCATTTCCAAAAGAGGATGGGAAAGCCGGGTGATCCCAAAATCCTACACTGTTATGGAACAGCCTCATTAATATTTACACCCCCAACATTTACATACACCACAACAACGGAGCTACAGAACCAACATGGTGAACTATTTCAGCTTTGGAAGAAGATGTCGGAATTTTTCATTCCCTTCCCGAGGATCCCAACTGTCCACGGTACATGGTTCGTCTTTAATCCAGGCTGGGGTTCTTCCTATCCACCAGCTTCTTAATCCAATGTTCTGTTCCACCTTAAAGACTGCAGCTTGTACAGGTGCCAGAGTATCCTGCAGCTCCATTTAAGGTGGAACAGAGAATTCCCAACACAAGCTGGAGAACAGGAACTCCAGCTCCACATCTTTAACAGGATCCCGGAACACCTTTAATCCTGCAGTCTGCACATTCCACTCCGGACAGATTCCCAAACCTCTCTGGACAGTATGGAGCAGCTCCGCTCAGCGTCTGACCCTGAAGAGACTGAAGAGAGAAGGAGCTCCACCTTTATTAGCACCACCACCCCAACAGCAGCCTGCAGCCATGCTGTGTGATTGTATCCGTGTGTGGCGGTTGGAGCAGATCATCTTAAACTGAGAGCTCCGTAGTGAGGATCAACTTTAATCTACTGTGTGTTGGTGTCCAGATGGAGCCAGTAGCTAGCACAGGGAACGTTAGCGACTAGCATTAGCTCCAAGCTAACTAGCATAGCTAACTGACTAGTATGAGGGCTTAGCTTATTTACACAGAGGCGCATTTTATTTTGTCTGTTTCTACATGGTGCTTCTGTGTGATCATTACAGATGGTGTCTCACTGTAAACCAGCCAATCAGAGCAGAGCTCATCTAAATATTTATGAGGAGCTCACCAATAAAGGGGAAACAGCTCGTTTTGTTCTAGAACCAGGTCATGGGGGGAAAGGGGTAACTGGGTGAGGTACTGCATACCTGCATCCGAGAAGATGGAGCCTGGAAAGCAGGAGCGCTCCCTGTATTTAGCTAGCCTGGTGTAGAGCTCGCGTACAGCCTGGGTTGTCTCCAGGCCTGTTTTGAATCTGCTCTCCTCTCCCGTCTGGCCTGAGCGACTGCCTGAGCTGCTGTGTTTACTCCAAACCGGTCTGCGGGTCATTCTCTCTGCATCATTTATGCTGCTCCAGGGTCTCCTCTGCTCTCCGGCAGCCTGTTAAACTGCAGAGCTATGAGATCATTGAGTGTTTTCAGGGCCCGTCCTGTGTTTATGGCAAGTGCTTGCATGTATTTAGTCCTTTGTGGGGACCACGTCCCCCGAGGTTGGTGAGAACTTGAACGTTGAGTGGTCTGCTCTCCGCAAAGGGAACACTGCAGCGGGAAAAATCAGGGTGCTTAGCATTTCAGAACCCCCAGCTATTTTCTAGCTGGATATGCAGGAGCATTAATAATCCACGGTCTGTATGGATATATCCATATCCGTGCTGGGATTGTTGAGGTGATCCATTACGCAAGTCTTTCACAATCGATTTCTTCGAACAAGTGAGTCAATTATGCAAATTAATATGATGAACGGCTGATGCCGAGAAACTAGGCAGTGGAAACAGTTTCAAAACACCCAGAACGAATCAGCGCACAGGAAGTTTCACGCTTGGCCGCACATGTGACATAAGCGAGGACAAGCGCTGTACCTGACTGACCCAACAGCCACCATTGCAGACATCCAGAGAGCAGTGGTGTCCCCCATGAGTCATCCTGTTAGTGCAGCACCATTGGCAGACGGCTGCACCACGCAGGACTACATGTACACAGATCGTAACGACGACGCCTAGCACCCACATAAGATACCATGACAGCCACCTAGCAACTCTATAGCAACCATCTGGAACATCATGGCAACTAACAAGCGACACCCTAGCAATGACATGTGATGCAATAGCAGTCAACTAGCAATACCTCAGCAACCATCTGAGACGCCAAAGCATTCAGGTAGCAACTAACCTGGAAAATCTTAGCAACCAACTAGCAGCACCCTAGGAACCACATGGAATACTATTCCAGTCAACCAGCAACACCATAGCAACCACATGGGACACTACAGCACCCAGGTTATGCCCTAAAACATGTGGGTAACCACAGACAGCACCTAGCAACAGGCACTGTACCGTACCAGCACAATACCTTTGCAACTACCTAGCAACACCCTAGCATCCACAAAGGTACTACAGCAGTCAATTAGCAACACCATAGCAACCAATTGGAACACTATGGCAAACACCTAGCACCCACATAAGATACCATGACAGCCACCCAGCAACTCTATTGCAGCCATTTGGAACATCATGGCAACCAACTAGCAATGA
>JAMWET010001202.1:7500-17500 GCA_024036415.1 Prochilodus magdalenae | reverse complement strand
GTGTGTGTGTGTGGATATATAAGTGGATGTGTGTGTGTGTGGTATGTGTGTATGTGTGCTGTGTGGATGTATAAGTGGGTGTGTTGTGTGTGTGTGGTATGTGTGTGTGTGTGGTATGTGTGTGTGTGTGTGTGTGTGTGTGGTATGTGTGTGTGTGCGGTATGTGTGGTATGTGTGTGTGTGTGGATATATAAGTGTGTGTGTTGTGTGTGGGTGTGTGGTATGTGTGTGTGTGGATATATAAGTGTGTGTGTTGTGTGTGGGTGTGTGGTATGTGTCTGTGCGGTATGTGTGTGTGTAAGGGTAATCCCAGTGGAGTAATTGATTCGGGAACGTTTTGATAGGATCTGTTTATTCCATGTATTTAAAGGCAGCAGGCGGAGACGGGAATACCACAGGAGAGCATCCCAAACTTACATCACCAGCCTGCAAGGCTCTCATCTCTCACTCCTCTCCTTCTCTATCCCTCATCTCCTTCTCTCTCTCTCTCTCTGTATCTCATCTCTCGCTCCTCTCCTTCTCTATCCCTCATCTCCTTCTCTCTCTCTCTCTGTATCTCATCTCTCGCTCCTCTCCTTCTCTTTCCCTCATCTCCCTCTCTCTCTCTGTATCTCATCTCTCGCTCCTCTCCTTCTCTCTCTGTCTCTCATCTCTCTCTCCTCTCCTTCTCTATCTCTCATCTCCTTCTCTCTCTGTCTCTCATCCCTCTCTCCTTCTCTATCTCTCATCTCCTTCTCTCTGTCTCTCATCTCTCGCTCCTCTCCCTCTCTCTCTTTTTCTCATCTCTCTCTCTCCTCTCCTTCTCTCTCTGTCTCTCATCCCTCTCTCCTTCGCTCTCTATATATTCCATTTCTCAACTTTCTGTCCTTCCTTCTGTTCTCTCTCTCTATCTTGCATCTCTGTCTCCTCTCCTTCTCTCTCTCCATCGTTCTTCTCTCTGTTCTCATCTCCTCCATCTCCCACTCTTGCTTGTGTACAGGGTATACAGTAAAGTGTCTAGAGTGTCCAGGAGTGCAGTGTTTACAGAATAATGCCCATAGGACTCTGCCCACAGGACGCCACTCAAAGGACACTGCTCAAAGGACACCCACCCCCCAAAAACCCGTCAGTGCAGCGAGTTTGGGCCGATGAATAAATGAGTCTGAGAGGGAGGGAGTGCTGTACTGTGCAGTGTTGAGCTGGGGAATTGGGCATTATCAGCTATAGAGGAACTTCAGCAGAGCATAACAGCGCCGAGGCAGCAGCGACGGATCAATCTTTGAAGTCCCAACTTTTTTTAATGAACAAAGGGGGCAACTCGTTTCCAATTTGCCAAACAAGCCCAAAAAAGTCTCTGATGACGGCTCGGAATATGAGCGGCGCTCCAAACCCATCGCTGGAGCGGCCAGGGGAATTAGCCACTTCAAAGTAAACCCCGATTCATCTAAGTCTCCACTTCAGAGTCAGATCAAATGGGCTTACCGAGACTTTGCTTTGTCTTGGACAAGAGTGCCGAAAGGCCACAAGACTCCACTCAGGTGCCACTGAGAGCGCTTCGGGACGCGCGGTGAGTCATGACGGTCAGAGCCGGGTCAGAAAGACGGACGGTGCTGTTTCCGGATCAGGACTAAAACAACAATGCGATGATGTAACTCACATGATTCGCCCCACAGCTATAGATTAATCAAAGCACACTCCGGCACACTCCGGCACACTCCGGCACACTCCGGCACGCTCCAACCAGCAGACGCCTCCGATACAGACGTTAGAGCTATCTGTGAGGGTTTCCCGTCTACTGAAGCCCCCCACTCTTTAATGTGAGGGGCTATTTCCTATACACCCCCAGGTCCAAATGGTGAGGACAGAAGATAACATGCCTTATTTATCTAACTGGCCACTTTATTAGAAACAGCCACCTTGTGTTTCCACTCACTGGCCACTTTATTGGAAACACCTACCTGGTGCTTCCACTCACTGGCCACTTTATTGGAAACACCTACACTGTGCTTCCACTCACTGGCCACTTTATTGGAAACACCTACACTGTGCTTCCACTAACTGGCCACTTTATTAGAAACACCTCCCTTGTGTTTCCACTCACTGGCCACTTTATTAGAAACACCTACCTGGTGCTTCCACTCACTGGCCACTTTATTGGAAACACCCACCTGGTGCTTCCACTCACTGGCCACTTTATTGGAAACACCTACACTGTGCTTCCACTCACTGGCCACTTTATTGGAAACATCTACACTGTGCTTCCACTCACTGGCCACTTTATTAGAAACACCTACCTGGTGCTTCCACTCACTGGCCACTTTATTAGAAACACCTCCCTTGTGCTTCCACTCACTGGCCAGTTTATTAGAACCACCACCCTTGGGCTTCCACTAACTGGCCACTTTATTGGAAACACCATACCTGGTGCTTCCACTCACTGGCCACTTTATTAGAAACACCTACACTGTGCTTCCGCTCACTGGCCACTTTATTGGAAACATCTACACTGTGCTTCCACTAACTGGCCACTTTATTAGAAACACCTCCCTTGTGTTTCCACTCACTGGCCACTTTATTAGAAACACCTACCTGGTGCTTCCACTCACTGGCCACTTTATTAGAAACACCTACACTGTGCTTCCACTCACTGGCCACTATATTGGAAACACCCACCTTGTGTTTCCACTCACTGGCCACTTTATTAGAAACACCTCCCTTGTGCTTCCACTCACTGGCCACTTTATTGGAAACACCTCCCTTGTGCTTCCACTCACTGGCCACTTTATTAGAAACACCTCCCTTGTGTTTCCATTCACTGGCCACTTTATTAGAAACACCACCCTTGGGCTTCCGCTCACTGGCCACTTTATTAGAAACACCACCCTTGTGCTTCCACTCACTGGCCACTTTATTAGAAACGCCTCCCTTCCGCTTTCACTCACCGGCCAGTTTATTGAAACACCTCCCTTGTGCTTTCACTTTTAGTGAGAGAATGGGTCGGTCTCAGGAGCCCAGTGAATTCCAGCGTGGTACCGTGATAGGATACTCCACCTGTGCTACAGGTCCAGTCATGAAATTCCCTCCCTACTAAATATTCCACAGTCCACTGTCAGTGGGATTAGAACACAGTGGGAGGGATTGGGAACGACAGCAGCTCAGGCACAAAGTGGTAGGCCAGGTACAATGAGCGATAGAACACCTTTGGGATGAATTAGACTGGAGACTGCGAGCCAGGCCTTCTCGTCCAACATCAGTGTCTACGAAGGGTTAACCTGGACAGCATCCCACCAGTTCAGCTGAGGATAGGTGAGGAGTGGACGAGACAGGAGCCATGGAGCAGAGATGTTACAGGGAGAGCATTAGAGAGGACGTGTCTGTCAGACTGGGATGATGGAATTAGCATTAAAGCACCTCAGAGGGTCCGGCAGTGGGGGGGGGTCGGCTTGCTAATGAAAACCCTTCAAGGTGGTTCTGCGGCTGGCCACTGCCTGCCATCCTTCAGTGAACAGCAGATGCTGTATGTGTTGACAGGCTATTAGGACTCCGGGATGGAGGGGTGGGCGAGGGGTCTCAGGGAGGTGGAAAGGGAGGGAGGGAGGATGAGATCTAGTGGACACATTAACCAGAAGAGCCCCATAAAAGAAGCTGTCAAACGTCTTTAATATGAAGAGTGAATTAAAGCTAAACTGTTTGTGCTGCAAAAAGACATTTCAGACAGGTATATGCTTTTAGGGGCAGTCGTGGGCTGGGGAGGGGGCAGTCGTGTGCTGAGGAGGGGGCAGTCGTGGGCTGGGGAGAGGGCAGTCGTGGGCTGGGGAGGGGGCAGTCCTGGGCTGGGGAGGGGGCAGTCCTGGGCTGGGGAGGGGCAGTCACAGGCTGTGGTAGGGGCAGTCAAAGCGTGGGCTGGGGGAAATGATAGGCTGGGCTGGGGACAGTCGTGGGCTGGGATCGGAGCAGTTGTGGGTTGGGGTGGGTGCAATTGTGGGGATAGTCACAGGCTGTGGTGGGGCAGTCAAAGCCTGGGGTAGGGGAAATGATAGGCTTGGGGTAGGGGCATGTGTGAATAGGTAGTAGGAGCATTAATGGGCTGTGGGGGAGGCAGTTGTGAGCTGTGTTAGGGGAAATGGTAGGCTGGGGTGGGGACAGTCGTGGGCTAGGATGGAGCAGTCGTGGGTTGGGGTGGGCGCAATTGTGGGGACAGTCACAGGCTGTGGTGGGACAGTCAAAGCCTGGGGTGGGGGAAATGGTAGACTGGGGTGGGTAACAGTCGTGGGTTGGGATCAGGGCACTTAATGCCTGTGTGTAGAGGAAATGGCAGGCTGGGGTGAGGACAGTCGTGGGCTGGGATGAAGAGGTCGTGGGTTGGGATGGGGGCAGGTGGGGATAGGTAGTAGGAGCATTCAAGGGATGTGGGGGTGCAGTTGTGAGCTAGGGTAGGGGCAGTAAAGGTCTGGGGTGGGACAATCGTGGGCTGTTGCAGCCATGGGCTTGTGTACGGCAGTCGTCATCTGGGGTGGAGCAGTCATAGGCTGTGGTGGGGCAGTCGTGAGCTGTGGTAGGGGCAGTCGTGGGCTGGGGTAGGGGAAATGGTAGGCTGGTGTGGGGACAGTCGTGGGCTAGGATGGAGCAGTTGTGGGTTGGGGTGGGCACAATTGTGGGCTGAAGTAGGGGCAGTCATAGGCTGAGTATGGGCAGTTGTGGGATGGGGTAGGGGCAGTAGTGATTTGGGGTGGGACAGCCGTGGGCTGTGGTGGGGCAGTCGTGAGCTGTGGTAGGGGCAGTCGTGGGTTGGGGTAGGGGAAATAGTAGGCTGGGGTGGGGACAGTCGTGGGCTGGGGTGGAGCAGTTGTGGGTTGGGGTGGGCGCAATTGTGGGCTAGAGTGGGGCAGTCGTAGGCTAAGTAATGGGCAGTTGTGGGATGGGGTAGGGGCAGGTGGGCGCTGGTGGTAGGGGCATTCAGTTGTGGGGTGGGTTGGGAACAGTCGGAACGTTGCTTGTTCGATCTGGTAACTGGTCAAGACTGATGCAAGCCACACAACCTCCCTGGGCATGGGGCTGCACACTACTCTGCTGGGTGTTAGGTATTTGGCATGGTGTCCCAGGTGGTTGCTACGGTATTACAAGTGGTTGCTATTGTATTTCAGGTAGTTACTATGGTATTCCAGGTGGCTGCTAGGTGATTCTGCTATAAGGTTGCTAATGAATGTGGTTGGCATAAAACCTCCAGGAATCTGCGGAGCGCAGTCAGGAATGCTGAGTAAATCCCCTGCCTACAAAGAGAATCAGCCCTCGCCGCCTCTGCCCTGCTCGCATCACTGGAAGCAAATTAACTCCCTTCACTTAATTTGGATGCTGTTAAATTAAGGACGTGACGTGCCAGGCTGGGATGAGGGGATCATTTCCCGCCTCATGGCGATATATTTAATATCAGGCTCCCAATCAGACAGAAGGATTAAGATGTCAAAGACAGTATTAGACATGCAAATTTATCTGGCTTGTATGCAAATAAGCGGTGACGGACGCCTGGTTTTACATCTTGAGGGTTGAGGGCATCAGGGAAACTCAAGAGGCACATTGACACTGAGCACAGCAGCTTGTACATGTACATTAAAGCCACCGAGTCCCAACTGATGGACTGTGACGTTCAGTCATATTATTAATTGGAGCTCTATTAAATGTACACCAACACACTACTTACAGTACACTAACACACTACACTTACTGAGTTACCGTACACCAACACGCTACTTACAGCACACTAACACACTACACTTACTGAGTTACCGTACACCGACACGCTACTTACAGTACACTAACACATTACACTTACTGAGTTACTGTACACCAACACAGTACTTACAGTACACTAACACATTACACTTACTGAGTTACCGTACACCAACACGCTACTTACAGCACACTAACACACTACACTTACTGAGTTACCGTACACCGACACGCTACTTACAGTACACTAACACATTACACTTACTGAGTTACTGTACACCAACACACTACTTACAGAACACTAACACACTACACTTACTGAGTTACCGTACACCAACACGCTACTTACAGCACACTAACACACTACACTTACTGAGTTACCGTACACCGACACGCTACTTACAGTACACTAACACATTACACTTACTGAGTTACCGTACACCGACACACTACTTACAGTACACTAACACATTACACTTACTGAGTTACTGTACACCGACACACTACTTACAGCACACTAACACATTACACTTACTGAGTTACTGTACACCAACACACTACTTACAGCACACTAACACATTACACTTACTGAGTTACTGTACACCAACACACTACTTACAGCACACTAACACATTACACTTACTGAGTTACTGTACACCAACACACTACTTACAGCACACTAACACATTACACTTACTGAGTTACCGTACACCAACACACTACTTACAGCACACTAACACATTACACTTACTGAGTTACCGTACACCAACACGCTACTTACAGCACACTAACACATTACACTTACTGAGTTACCGTACACCAACACGCTACTTACAGCACACTAACACATTACACTTACTGATTTACCGTACACCAACACACTACTTACAGCACACTAACACATTACACTTACTGAGTTACCGTACACCAACACACTACTTACAGCACACTAACACATTACACTTACTGAGTTACCGTACACCAACACACTACTTACAGCACACTAACACATTACACTTACTGAGTTACTGTACACCAACACACTACTTACAGCACACTAACACATTACACTTACTGAGTTACTGTACACCAACACACTACTTACAGCACACTAACACATTACACTTACTGAGTTACCGTACACAGTTACACACGCTACTTACAGTACACTAACACATTACACTTACTGAGTTACCGTACACCAACACGCTACTTACAGTACACTAACACATTACACTTACTGAGTTACCGTACACCAACACGCTACTTACAGTACACTAACACATTACACTTACTGAGTTACCGTACACCAACACGCTACTTACAGCACACTAACACATTACACTTACTGAGTTACTGTACACCAACACGCTACTTACAGTACACTAACACATTACACTTACTGAGTTACCGTACACCAACACGCTACTTACAGCACACTAACACATTACACTTACTGAGTTACTGTACACCAACACGCTACTTACAGTACACTAACACATTACACTTACTGAGTTACCGTACACCAACACGCTACTTACAGTACACTAACGCATTACACTTACTGAGATACCGTACACCGACACGCTACTTACAGTACACTAACGCATTACACTTACTGAGTTACTGTACACCGACACGGTACTTACAGTACACTAACACATTACACTTACTGAGTTACCGTACACCAACACACTACTTACAGTACACTAACACATTACACTTACTGAGTTACCGTACACCAACACACTACTTACAGTACACTAACACATTACACTTACTGAGTTACTGTACACCGACACGCTACTTACAGTACACTAACACATTACACTTACTGAGTTACTGTACACCGACATGCTACTTACAGCACACTAACACATTACACTTACTGAGTTACCGTACACCGACACGCTACTTACAGTACACTAACACATTACACTTACTGAGTTACTGTTCACCGACACACTACTTACAGCACACTAACACATTACACTTACTGAGTTACTGTTCACCGACACACTACTTACAGCACACTAACGCATTACACTTACTGAGTTACTGTTCACCGACACACTACTTACAGCACACTAACACCTTACACTTACTGAGTTACTGTACACTGACACGCTACTTACAGTACACTAACACACACTGGCTAGGTTAGCTACTTTACATTTGTGCCACTAGCATTTACTGAGTGTTTCTTCACTGGTGTTGAACTGCAGCTGACTGCAGACTCCCCCCTCCTCTCTCTCACCACAAGGAAAGAGCTAGAACGATAACTGAGTAGTTTCTGGACTCAGGCAACAAAGAATTACGGCATGCTGGCACGCTGTAAAGACAAGCCCCCCAGCCAGTGCCGAGGAGACTTGGACCTGGACGTAAAGTTGAATTATGGTTTGAACTATATCGGACTCTTAGCTCACTGAGGGACAAATCAACCCCACATTTGTGTGTGTAGGTCGATTTGTGCTGCACAAAGTTACCGCTGTGCACAGAAACAGCATCCCTCGCATTGTTTTCCAAACAAACAAAAATCAAAATCGCATCATATGCGAACCAACCGACCACAGCTTTATACAAGTGTGTGGTGCCATAATTGCACTTAAATAGTGCAGCAGAATGGCAGTAATGACTCCGAACTTATAGGGATTAACATCCCCCGTGGTCTTCTGTATCTGCCACAAACGGGATTATCCCAAACCCCTCTCTAATAGGCTTTAGGAAAGTTTTACTACACTGCACGCTCATACAAGACAGAGTACAGACTATAAAAGAGAAGGAATAACCTGCAATCAAGTTTCTTTACACCTGCGCTACCAATAACAAGCCCCCAGAGTGCCGTAGGCCATAACAATAAAAAGCTGGAATTACCGGCCATCATAGATAAGGGCCAAAGAGACGGCAGCGGAGTGCGACTGCGACTCCGGCTCATTCCTCTAGTCGTCCGCGCTGGGCATGTCAGCGCTGACGCACAGGGACCCTCTTCCGCTGAAATGCGGATATAGAAGCAGGTAAAGGACCGGGAATACTCTGGAATACTCTTACAGCTCCCAACACCTACAGTGCTGCTCGGAAGTTCCCGAATCCTTTTAGACAGTTCTATGTTACTGTATTAATAATCAGAATCATAATCAAGGCCTGAACGTCGATAAAGAGGACCCCTAATTAAAGTAACGAGGTATAAATATTATACTGATTGTTTATTAACTCGGTGAAATGATGCAGTATTCTGATTGGCCAAGGGAAGAAGAGCATGGGTTTGATTACCAGCCAGGGCACCCCGGGTCCTTTCTGTGTGGAGCTTGCATGTTCTCTGTGTGGGGTCCTCCAGGGGCTCTGGTTTCTTTCCACTATCCCAAGACAGTCAGGCTGACTGGAGATGCTAAACGTACCCCGCTAGGTGTGAACGTGCATGCAGTAATAAGCAATGTAATGTGTGCGTGTGTTAGGGTGCGTGTGTGTTAGGATGTGTGTGTGTTAGGATGTGTTTGTGTGTGTGTTTTAGGATGTGTGTACTGTGTGTGTTAGGATGTGTGTGTGTGAGTGTGTTGGGATTTATGTGTGTTAGGATGTGTTTGTGAGTGTGTGGTAGGGTGTGTGTGCGTGTGTTATGATGTGTGTCTGTGTGTGTGTGTACTGTGTGTGTGTGTGTTCGGATGTCTGTGTGTGTTAAGATGTGTGTGTGTGTGTGTGTGTGTGTGTATTAGGATGTGTGTGTGTGTGTGTGTGTGTGTGTGTATTAGGATGTGTGTGTGTGTGTGTGTGTGTATTAGGATGTGTGTGTGTGTGTGTATTAGGATGTGTGTACTGCGTGTGTTTTAAGATGTGTGTGAGTGTGTATGTGTGTGTCTGTACTGTGTGTGTGTGTGTGTCTGTATTGTGTGTGTGTGAGTGTGTATGTGTGTGTCTGTACTGTGTGTGTGTGTGTGTGTGTCTGTATTGTGTGTGTGTGAGTGTGTATGTGTGTGTCTGTACTGTGTGTGTGTGTGTGTGTCTGTATTGTGTGTGTGTGTGTGTGTGTATGTGTGTGTCTGTACTGTGTGTGTGTGTGTGTGTGTGTGTGTGTGTGTGTGTGTACTGTGTGTGTGTGTGTGTGTGTACTGGGTGTGTGTGTGTGTGTGTGTGTGTGTGTGTCTGTACTGTGTGTGTGTGTGTGTGTGTGTGTCTGTACTGTGTGTGTGTGTGTGTGTGTACTGGGTGTGTGTGTGTGTGTGTGTGTGTGTGTGTGTGTGTCTGTGTGTGTGTGTGTGTTTTGTCGCTATGCTTGATTCTGATGCAGAAAGTAGCACAG
>JAMWET010001201.1:150000-158168 GCA_024036415.1 Prochilodus magdalenae | reverse complement strand
TCTAAACCTGCGCATTCGATCTAAACCTGTGCACTTTCAGTCTAACCCTGCTCACTTTCAGTCTAACCCCGCACACTTTCAGTCTAAACCTGCACACTTTCAGTCTAAAAACTGCTAATTTTCAGTCTAACCCTGCTCACTTTCAGTCTAAACCTGCTCACGTTCAGTCTAAACCTGCTCACTTTCAGTCTAAACCTGCACACTTTCAGTCTAAAAACTGCTCACTTTCAGTCTTAACCGGCTCACGCTCAGTCTAAACCTGCTCACTTTCAGTCTAAACCTGCTCACTTTCAGTCTAAACCGGCTCACTTTCAGTCTAAACCTGCTCACTTTCAGTCTAAACCTGCTCACTTTCAGTCTAAACCTGCTCACTTTCAGTCTAAACCTGCACACGTTCAGTCTAAACCTGCTCACTTTCAGTCTAAACCTGCTCACTTTCAGTCTAAACCTGCTCACTTTCAGTCTAAACCTGCTCACTTTCAGTCTAACCCGGCTCACATTCAGTCTAAACCTGCTCACATTCAGTCTAAACCTGCTCACTTTCAGTCTAAACCTGCTCACTTTCAGTCTAAACCTGCTCACATTCAGTCTAAACCTGCTCACTTTCAGTCCAAACCTGCACACGTTCTGTCTTAATCTGCTCACTTTCAGTCTAAACCTGCTCACTTTCAGTCTAAACCGGCTCACATTCAGTCTAAACCTGCGCATTCGATCTAAACCTGTGCACTTTCAGTCTAAACCTGCTCACGTTCAGTCTAAACCTGCTCACGTTCAGTCTAAACCTGCTCACGTTCAGTCTAAACCTGCTCACGTTCAGTCTAAACCTGCTCACGTTCAGTCTAAACCTGCTCACGTTCAGTCTAAACTGCACATTTTCAGTCTAAACCTGCTCACGTTCAGTCTAAACCTGCTCACGTTCAGTCTTTATCTGCTCACGTTCAGTCTAAACCTGCTCAGGTTCAGCCTGAAAGCAGATAGAAGTTAATAGTGTATTCCTCTCAGTTGTACTGCTCTGATCTAATTAAGAGCAGGCTTATTGCTGTGAATGTGCATTCCTGTCCCCAATTTGTCCGCGTACAATATGACTATAACCCATGAAATCGTACACAAGCTGCTATTTTCTTTGTTTTCCTGCAAAAACAACTCTATCTAAGTGGTCCTCATTAAATGCCTTATGACTCTTGGTGATTGCAATACGGTCGTGCTAGTTTTTGAGCGCCGCCAATTTTCACCAAGCCCCACGATCAAATTTACCATAGGACTATAATAAATAAATCACCTGAACAATGAAATACATTTGAACGGAATGGCAGGAAATGAAGCTGATATATAATACATGGGCCTAGTCATTTATTTATTACAACAGAATGAGAATTCCCCCGCCTCTGATTAAATAGCAATTTGTTGTCAGGGGGCATGTAATGCATACATATCAGACGAAGAAGTTAGTTCTTTTTTTTTACTTTCCTTTTTCTTTTTCAATTGGCCGCTGAATTCGCTCAGTATTACCTGAGAAGCTGCTCTGTGTTACCTTGCAGAAGTCTGGGGACATTGGTGTTGCATTGCAGTTCTTTCAACTGACACCACATAATCATTTCAATTACACATTTACCCATTCAGTTTTCTGGGTTTGAATACTGAGCACTGTAGAAATGGTCTGTTCCTATACCTTTCAGTCTTATATAGGATATATTGTACAGTTTCCTACATAACATGATCACTTTCAGTCTACAGCTGCTCACTTTCTATCTAAACCTGGTCACTTTCAGTCTAAACCTGGTCACTTTCCGTCTAAACCTGGTCACTTTCCGTCTAAACCTGGTCACTTTCAGTCTAAACCTGATCACTTTCAGCTTAAACCTGATCACTTTCAGTCTAAACCGGCTCACTTTCAGTCTAAACTGGGTCACTTTCAGTCTATATCTGCTCACTTTCGGTCTACAGCTGCTCACATTCAGTCTAAACCTGCTCACTTTCACTCTAAACCTGCTCACTTTCAGTCTTAACCTGGTCACTTTCCGTCTAATCCTGCTCACTTTCAGTCTAAACCTGGTCACTTTCAGTCTATACCTGGTCACTTTCAGTGTAAACCTGCTCACTTTCAGTCTATACCTGCTCACTTTCAGTCTAAACCTGATCACTTTCAGTCTAAACCTGGTCACTTTCAGTCTAAACCTGGTCACTTTCAGTCTAAACCTGGTCACTTTCAGTCTAAACCTGCTCACTTTCAGTCTAAACCTGATCACTTTCAGTCTAAACCTGCTCACTTTCAGTCTTTTCAGTCTAAAGTTATATACATACAAATCTATTTTTCTTTGCTTGAATCTTGAATTCAGGATTGGACAACGATATTTTATTAAATTGCATAACAGCTAATAAATAAATACAGTTGCATGCTGTTTCCATGCCAATGCTAAATGCTTATATGGTTTTGTTATCGTACAGCTTCATAACCAATGTTGAGTTTATTTACATGATGCTTTAAAGATCCACAGTGATGCCCTCACTATAACTGGCATACTTTTATTTTTATTTATTTATGAGTAGTCATGAGCTCATAACATATCAATGACATCACTTTACCTAAAGTCTGTAAAGAGGCCTTATAGGTGTTCGCTAGGTTATGTACATTACAAAATATGTTTTATTTTGAAAATACTTGGAACCATTAAAAAGTATGCCAGTTACAGTGAGGGCATCACTGTGGGTCTTTAAAGCATCATGTAAATAAACCCAACACTGGTTATAAAGCTTTATGATACGGGTCTCAGCAGTAATATTAAAAACTGGAAATATTACAATGCATTATAGCACTTTGTGCCATACAGCCTTATACTGTGATGGCATAGTTTTATGTCCATGATTATAAACATTCATGTAGAGTTACAAAGGCTTATGTCAAGTATTTTAATGCATTATGAATGCTTTATAGATGTTTATAAATGCATATTATGGATACCTGATTCATAGAAAGTGTTACCACATTTTCTACTACCCACAATTAATACTTTGAAGCTGGAAGAGGTGCTGAAACCCTCTTTCTGCAAACCATTTGTGGTTTCTTTCTTTCTGAGCAGTCCCCTGCTGTTAGCTAGAACCTTAAGAAGTAAAAGGTTAGCAGTCATAAACGAATAAGATGGAAATCAGGTGATTAACTTAATCATTCGCACTACAAGGTTTTAAGAAGGTCATACGTGATTACCGTGCATTACTGCAACTAATAATGTAATTATTTGTGATTTTCACCCAACAGACCCCCAATTATATACCAATATAAGCCACTATGAACAAAGCTCAGTGAATGGAGAATGGAGTAGAAGGATGTAGTGCAGTCTGGGCTTCACTGAACAAACAATAGTATTGTACTGTATCTACTATAGGATAGCAGTTTGAACTAATTCTAGATCTCTCTCTATGTGTACCTACACGCACACACACACACACACACACACACACACACACACACACACATATATATATATATATATATCCACGCTGTCCAAAGAAAAACAGGTATTTTCAAAACGGCAACTTTACAGGAGAGGCAAAAAACCTCCTGTAATTTAAATGGAAGTCAATGGAACCAGACGTCTTTCTAGGCAGCTTTGGGCCATTTCTGTTGGTCCATTCTTCATTCATGAAATCTCCACACAGTGTAAACAGCAGCTCATGTGATCAAACAAGGCAAAAACGTAAAAATCAACAAAAATGGAGATACATGTTTTTCTTTGAACAGCGACGACATATTTATATACACACATACATATATCACTTTCTATGGATTAGGTATCTATAACGCGTTATAAGTGCATTCGTGAAGATGTATAAAGCCTTTATAATGATTTATAATACTATACATAAGCCTTTGGAACTGGAGAGAAATGACAAATTAACATTGTGTCTGTTCACATAATGCCTTATAAAGATCCACAGCGATGCCTCCGCTCACATACTCTAATGCCCCTCAGTATCACGTGGCATGTAACATCCGATTAACACTTCTAAGTTCTCCTTACAGGCTTTGAGTGATATTGATCAGCTGTATGATTTAAATCATGTAAAGGAATGTACGAAGCTGTATAACAAAGGTCATGGAATAATCTACATGTATATTTTAATATACATCTCTTTGTAGTATGAAGCCCGTGTATGTTTATGTATGTCTATGTTTATATATGTACACACTCTCATCATGCACTTAGTAGAGGGAAGTGTTCTGGATTGGTGGGTTGGGTCGTCAATATCCTGGGGACAGTAACAAAGCCACGCAACTGAAACGCGTGGATCATGAGCCAATGCTGTTGTACAGAGAGAGTGGCCTATATGTGTAGACAGTGTGAAGTGTGCAGGTGTGTACAGGTAGCAGTGCTGATGGTGGTGTTTGGAGACTCACTGCAGTACATGCTGGGTGGCTGGCTTCCTCATCTGGAGCCGATAGCGCAGGGGTCCGGGAGCGTTGGGGTGTGCGGGACTGAGCCAGGCCACCTGCAGTGAGGAGGGGGTGGCAGCTGCCAGCCTCGGGGGCAAGAGGCCATCTGGAGCTTGGAGGAGAGAGAGGGAGAGAGAGAGAGCGGGAAAAGTGAGAGAGAGAGAGAGAAGGAGAGGAGGTAGAACACAGATAGGCCAAGTTCAGGGCAGCAGTGGTTGGTGTATTAGTGAACACAGCTGTGGGTGAGTTACTGTGGATGAGTGTCACCCAAATACAGCCCAGCTAACACATCGTCTAGAGAGATCACACTACTGCACATTTAAACACACACATATTTATAATACCGCTTATTTGCTGAACTTAATATATGTGAGAAAAACTAAAACTTGGTTGAAAACTTTTCTGAACCACAGAAACATAGTGACTTGTTTCATATTGCAATGAAAATCGTTGATACTTTAAAATTGGTGTAGCAAAAATGTAACTTTAACTAAAACTAATTTAGTTTGATGTTTGGAACCATCTACAACAGCCTAAGCCAGTGTTTCTCAATCCAGGTCCTCAAGCCACACTGCCCCGCACTTCTCAGTGCATTCCCTGCTTGGTAATAAGCTGATAAGCGGGGGCAGGAATAGCACTCAAATGTGCAGGGGGAGGACCTACGGAAAGACTGGTGAGCAGTGGCTGGGGCCCACTCATAGTGGTGCTTATTATTATTATTATTATTATTATTATTATTATTACTACTTCTTTTTCTTCTTCTTTTTATTTATGTACATATTCTATTATTGTATCATTGTTCTTCACTGTACTTGCATTGTGCAGTACATGACTTTCCCTCTAGGATTAATATCTATCTATCTAATATAGATTAATATCTATCTATCTATCTATCTATCTATCTATCTATCTGTAGGTAAGAATGGCGAGCGGTGGCTGGGGTGAAACGCACAGCGAGCATGGTTCTAAAAACAGGCTTCTGGAGGTCATTAGTGATTTTCTAAATAAACAGATCTAATACCATATCTGATCTGAAGTTTGGGAGACATGGTTCCAGTAGTGCAGAGAATCAGAACCAACACAAAGCACTTAATTTTCCCAGAGCTGGATATATATACATATATATATTCATAACAAACAAATATACATTTCAGTAAAATTTTGAATCTGGTATCCATAATGCATTAGAAGTGGGTTCATAATGATCTAAGCCTTTGTAAACATGCATAAATGGTCATAATAGTGCACATAAACTGTTGCCACACCAAAGTATAAAGCTTCATAGCACAAAGTGACATAATGCATTATAATGTATATGTCTAATATTATTGGTGAGAAGTTGTTGGTTAGCTCTGTGGATTAGTCAATGTTAAGTAGGAACGTCCGAACAGGGGAACAGTAGTGTGTACTTTGATCAGGGTTAATTTAATGATAAAATATTAAATTTTATGAGCTAGAGATTATGTTATTGATTAACAGCATATAGAACATAATGCATTATGTCACTCTGTGCTATGAAGCTTTATTTATGTCATATATGTGATTATGACCATATATGTACATGTGTAAAGGCTTATGTCAAGTATTATAAAGCGTTATGGATGCTATACAGATCTCTATAAATGCACTTAGCTAATGTACTGGTGTATTGGTAACTACATGCTCTATGCACAGCGCTTTAAATCCCATGTCATGAGATTCGGAGGAGGAAGCTGAGAGACAGCCAACGAAGGATGCTCTCTCCTTAACAAGAGAGTGCTGGGAGAGAGCGGCAGATTGTGAATGACACTTATCTAATAGTGCGGTCGGCTCTCTCCGCTCCCGCCATCAGCCTATGTGTTGTCTTTATTGATGGTGTGGTGACCGACAGCGGCAGGAGGACGGACTCTGAAGTGTACCGAAGCACCCTTGTTCGGATGCAGTCGAACGACTCACCGCTCGCTGCATGGAGCTTTGCCTTGCATCAGGACAATTATCCCAGCTGTACCATGGGAGCTTTCCAGGGCCAGAAAGCAGAACGTTCTTGACTTGCCAAGTCAATCATCTGACCTGACCCCAACTGAGCACCAGCTCACTTACTGAAGAGAAGAGCCAAGGCAACGAGGCTCCCACAACAAGCAGGAACTGAAGACACCAGCTTTACAGATCTGATTTATTATTAAGCATTATCAGTAAACTCAATATCCATAGTTTCAAATCCCATTATTTCATCTCATATCAGCTACCATAACGCACCTCTCCCCTCGCTTACATTAACAGTCAAAAGTTTAGAGACGGCTCCTCATAGAAGGTCTTAAAGCCTTACTGTAGAATAAAACTGGAGACACCAAACTATAATATAACCCTCATGGAATTATACAGTCCACCTTAAAACCCTCCAGAATGGAATTACACAGTCCACCTTAAAACCCTCAAGGATGGAATTATACAGTCCACCTTAAAACCCTCCAGAATGGAATTACACAGTCCACCTTAAAACCCTCCAGGATGGAATTATACAGTCCACCTTAAAACCCTCCAGAATGGAATTACACAGTCCACCTTAAAACCCTCCAGGATGGAATTATACAGTCCACCTTAAAACCCTCCAGAGTGGAATTATCCAGTCCACCTTAAACCCCCCCAGAGTGGAGCTGTACAGGAGGATGGAGCAGCTTCCTTACCCTGCAGTGAAGCTGATAGAACAAGGTTTATTACTAAGCAGGTTTGGAGCGATTCTATTGGTCGGTCCATCATGAATATTCACTAACCTGAAAGGAGAACTAGAGCTTTTACACTGTGCAGAAAAAGAGATCAAAGTTTTTACACCACTAAATATATATTAGAGGTGGAGATATGGAGGAGTACCATACTGTGTACATCAGGAGTAGATGTGGTGTATCAGGATATGGACTGGTTCAGACTCTCAGGTGGAGCTGTTCAGTGTACCACTGTAGAGTCTGTAAGATCACCAGCTACATCCTTTTAGATGGGTGGACTTAACTGTCGACCATACGGTGATTGGGAAACCTTAGAAGCAAAACCTCTTAGTAGGTCTCACAGACACCCTCATGTAACCCCTTTACTCAGTTCTGGCTCCCACTCACTCTTGCTTCACTACTGTAAGCTTAAACTCCATATATATTTCTACATTATGTATTTTTATATAATAATAACAATAATATATCGTCGCTGTCCAATGAAAACCATGTATCTCCAATTTGGTCGATTTTAATTTTTTGGCATCATTTGATCACATGAGCTGCTGTTTACATTGGGTGGACATTTCATGAAGAAAGGATCACCAGAAATATCCAAAACATGCTTGGAAAAACGTCTGGTTCCATTGACTTACATTCAAATTCAATCAGGTTTTTGGCCTCTTTTGTAAAGTTGCAATTCTGGAGATACGTGTTTTTCTTTGGACAGCAACGACAAATTTATATGTACTGTACATATACCATGCAATATTTAGTATATTTAGTATTGTACATATTTATTGTATCTTATTTTATGTGTATTTAATGTATTTTCTACATTCTATTCTATGGGGGAATTTTGCACTACCACCACTTTTGGCTGAATTGCTCACAAACTGTTAACATATTCATATGCAACTTATTTGCAACTCATTTGCAACTCATATGCAACTCATATGCAATTCGTATGCAATTCGTATGCAACTCGTATGCCACACATTCTGCACTTATAATCAGTCATTATTTATCATTAGGTGACTTAATATCTGTATATTTACAGC
>JAMWET010001201.1:130000-140000 GCA_024036415.1 Prochilodus magdalenae | reverse complement strand
AGTGGACCTACACGTCTCCTGAGGCGCTACATATACTGTAGATATGAAGAAAGTAGCGTTACACCTACAAACCAATACTGATAAAGCTGATTTACTATTTTAATGACTTCCTGTGAAGGTGAGGTAGCTCCGGGGCATTAAACCCTACTACCAATCAGCACTCAGTAAACACAAAGCATTTTAAATTAAACCAATAGAAATTACTCTATTCCCCTTATATATATATATATAAAATATTACACCAGCCGCTAAAAATTATCATCTAATTTGCTATAATTTTATTCCAGCGTCTTATATTTAACTCCTTACAGGTGCTACTGAATGCCCCTTGATCCATCTCTCCCCTGCCCCTTTGAACTCTTTGAGCGTGTAAATACTGTCTAAGCTATGTACCTGTGCACCTTTCGTATTATTATTGATTCATCTGCAGCTCATTCATAATGCACTATAAATGCATGAATAAGGCATTATACAGCATACATAACACCTTATAATACCTGCCATAAGCTTGCATAACGTCTCTTAAGTAGTTATATTGACAGGCGTAATACTTTATAAAGCAGTAATACTGATCACTTTTAGATTTTAGTTTGAGAAATTTCATTTAAGTATATTATACGCCAGGGACCATAATTAGATGTGACCCTTCCATTGATCCACTTTTTAGGAATTTTATTTATTTTTAAAGGTTGTTTATTATGTTAAGCCATAGCTAACTTATTACAGCATTCATGCTTATAACCTTCTTATGAACAGATATTATAGTGCATTATGAAACCTGACATTATAAAGTTATATAATCCTGTTTGGTGAAGTGTTATGCATGCAGTTACAACAGGCATTATAGCGTATTACGCATGCTATATAACCCGCTGTACATTATACATGTTCGCTCATTCAGCTGAACTTCTGATGAAATAGAACTTAGTTATTTATTTTTATATATATTATTATATTTATCATCATTTCTAATAAAATGATGAAAGGTTTTAATACAGGGTCAGCAAAAGTTGCACACGGAACACTGAGATCATTAGCCAGCTAGCTAGCCTGGCAGTGAGTTCTGGCTCCTGCAGGGCTTTGTTGCAGGTCAAAAAAATATGAATATGCAGGCATAATGTAATAACAGGCCTGACTGTAATTGCTATAATGTCTGAAAATGAATATACCTTGTATAAATTAATGCTCAAGGTGTAAACAAAGTCAGTCTGAGGGGTTTGGTGTGGAATCTGCCTTTCTAGAGAAACTCAGCCAGTCAGAAAAGTTGACAGTGGTGGTGGCAGGACCCAGACGCCGGACGTGTGTAATGCCTCACAGAAGGGTGTTGTATGAAATCGCTCTGAACACTCTGTCTGGCGCCTGAGGTGTCGTTTTATGGAGATATGATTTTGATCTAAACTGTATCTCTTAATACATTCATGTTGGAGAGGTACATGTAAGGCGTTGTGCAGTCAGCTCAGTCTCCAAAGGGAACATGTAGAGACTCACAGGTCAGTTGGGACATGGCTATATCTGCGTCAGACTCTAATCACCAACATCACTAAAAAGGAAGTCAGCAAGTTTCTCCATGACACAGAACGGCTCTGAATGACTTTACCTCTCCATCGTTTTGATCTGATCTGATCTGAGCAGAGCACCTACCTGCAGGAGGGAGTGAGATGTTGGTGGGGCTGCTCTCCACGCAGCCCTGGCTGTTGCAGGCTCTGACTTGCACCGTGTAGTTGGAGTAAGGTAGCAGGCCGCCTACAGACACCCAGTGTCCAGATTTGCCCGTAGTGAGCTGCGTTCTCCTCGTCACGTCCACACTGCTCCCGTTATCGCCTGCAACACACACAAACCCGGGACCATCTTTCCAGCTGACCAAACCAGGACCATCATTTTCTCCCCACACTGCACATCACAGTCCACACTGCTCGTATCAGTCTAGAACCACATACACACATCACGATCCACACTGCTCTAATTAATCTAGAACCACATAAACACATCACAGTCCACACTGCTCTTATCAATCTAGAACCACATAAACACATCACAGTCCACACTGCTCTAATCAATCTAGAACCACAAACACATCACAGTCCACACTGCTCTTATCAGTCTAGAACCACAAACACATCACAGTCCACACTGCTCTTATCAGTCTAGAACCACATACACACATCACAGTCCACACTGCTCTTATCAGTCTAGAACCACATACACACATCACAGTCCACACTGCTCTTATCAATCTAGAACCAAATATACACATCACAGTCCACACTGCTCTAATCAATCTAGAACCACAAACACATCACAGTCCACACTGCTCTAATCAATCTAGAACCAAATATACACATCACAGTCCACACTGCTCTAATCAATCTAGAACCACAAACACATCACAGTCCACACTGCCCTTATCAATCTAGAACCAAATATACACATCACAGTCCACACTGCTCTAATCAATCTAGAACCACAAACACATCACAGTCCACACTGCTCTTATCAGTCTAGAACCACAGAAACACATCACAGTCCACACTGCTCTTATCAATCTAGAACCACAAACACATCACAGTCCACACTGCTCTTATCAATCTAGAACCACATAAACACATCACAGCCCACACTGCTCTTATCAGTCTAGAACCACATAAACACATCACAGTCCACACTGCTCTAATCAATCTAGAACCACAAACACATCACAGTCCACACTGCTCTTATCAGTCTAGAACCACAGAAACACATCACAGTCCACACTGCTCTTATCAATCTAGAACCACAAACACATCACAGTCCACACTGCTCTTATCAGTCTAGAACCACAGAAACACATCACAATCCACATAAACACAGCACAGTCCACACTGCTCCTATCAGTCTAGAACCACATAAACACATTACAGTCCACACTGCTCTTATTAATCTAGAACCACATAAACACATTGCAGTCCACACTGCTCTTATCAAACACATCACAATCCACACTGCCCTTATTGATCTAGAACCACATAAACACATCACAGTCCACACTGCTCTTATCAATCTAGAACCACATAAACACATCACAGTCCACACTGCTCTTATCAATCTAGAACCACATAAACACATCACAGTCCACACTGCTCTTATCGATCTAGAACCACATAAACACAGCACAGTCCACACTGCTCTTATCGATCTAGAACCACATAAACACATCACGGTCCACACTGTTCTTATCGATCTAGAACCACATAAACACTTCCCAGTCCACCGTGCTCTTATCAATCTAGATCCACATCAACACATCACAGTCCACACTGCTCTTATCAATCTAGATCCACATAAACACATCACAGTCCACACTGCTCTTATCGCTCTAGAACCACATAAACACATCCCAGTCCACACTGTTCTTATCGATCTAGAACCACATAAACACATCCCAGTCCACACTGCTCTTATCAATCTAGAACCACATAAACACAGCACAGTCCACACTGCTCTTATCGATCTAAAACCACATAAACACATCCCATTCCACACTGTTCTTATCAATCTAGAACCACATAAACACATCACAGTCCACACTGCTCTTATCAAACACATAACAATCCACACTGCCCTTATTGATCTAGAACCACATAAACACATCACAGTCCACACTGCTCTTATCAATCTAGAACCACATAAACACATCACAGTCCACACTGCTCTTATCAAACACATAACAATCCACACTGCCCTTATTGATCTAGAACCACATAAACACATCACAGTCCACACTGCTCTTATCAATCTAGAACCACAGAAACACATCACAGTCCACACTGCTCTTATCAGTCTAGAACCACATAAACACATCACAGTCCACACTGCTCTTATCAATCTAGAACCACATAAACACATCACAGTCCACACTGCTCTTATCAATCTAGAACCACAGAAACACATCACAGTCCACACTGCTCTTATCAGTCTAGAACCACATGAACACATCACAGTCCACACTGCTCTTATCAATCTAGAACCACAAACACATCACAGTCCACACTGCTCTTATCAATCTAGAACCACATAAACACATCCCATTCCACACTGTTCTTATCAATCTAGAACCACATAAACACATCACAGTCCACACTGCTCTTATCAAACACATAACAATCCACACTGCTCTTATCAATCTAGAACCACATAAACACATCACAGTCCACACTGCTCTTATCAATCTAGAACCACAGAAACACATCACAGTCCACACTGCTCTTATCAGTCTAGAACCACATGAACACATCACAGTCCACACTGCTCTTATCAATCTAGAACCACAAACACATCACAGTCCACACTGCTCTTATCAATCTAGAACCACAGAAACACATCACAGTCCACACTGCTCTTATCAATCTAGAACCACAGAAACACATCCCAGTCCACACTGCTCTTATCAATCTAGAACCACAAACACATCACAGTCCACACTGCTCTTATCAATCTAGTACCACAAACACATCACAGTCCACACTGCACATGCCTGAACGAGGCTATATGAACACTCAAGCCATTTTTCCACAACTTTTGCTCCATCCTCTCTACTGACTGTCTCAGACTGGTGCACCATCTGCACTGTAGCACCTTTTCCCAATCTACGGATCCCATCACTCACACCCCACAGAGATTTATAGCCCGTCGTCCTCATGCAGCGCCATCTGCAGGAGCTTGAAGGTACTACCACCTTAAACACGTACGTGATTCAGGCCAGCCCTACAAATGAGCAGTCAGTGGCTTGATCCCCAATGCCATCCCAAAGAGACACATGCATGGAGTTCAACAGAGAAGCATTGGCGCAACAGAACAGCTGTCTCTCTGCTGTTTATTTATTTATTACTTCCACTGACCATTAAGCACAGACACCGTGGAAAAACAAACCGTCCCTGAGTCAGACCGAGAGATGTGCTTCACGGGGTGCACTGTGCATGTGTGTTTGTGTGTGTGTGAGATGCACAGTGCCCTGCTGACACAGGGAAGCCTAGGCTTTAGCTGTCTGGCTCTTAATCCAGAAATGGGGATTGATCGCTTGTGCTAACCCAGACATTGATTTGAAAACACAGGAAGCTGGCTGCTCCGGCTGAAAGACCCCACACTAGAACAAAAATACAATTTCATAAATAATAGCAACAAAAGACGTCTTGTTTGGGTAGGGGTCGCCCGCTGTCAATCTGGAGAAAAGCTTTATGAGGAGATGTATAAAAAGAAAGAGGAAAGAAATGAAAACCCATAAACTTTCACACGGACGCTTTACTGTAAGGAGAAACAGAAAGGGTCTCTCCAATGAAACCCGACTCGGCCTTACTGCTTTCCCCGGCCATCCTACACTCACGGTCTTAAAAAGCACCACCCCCATACTCTCATTCCGCAGCACACAGGCTCGTAAAGGCCCTTTAAACCAACACACACCTCAGCACTGGACGGCACAGGCAGCGAATGTCTGCACTCAGACACATGCATTTGGGCACATTAACCAATAGGTCAGGAGTCAGGCCTCTCAGTCCCCAGCCACTACCACTTACTGTAATGCAATCGACCGCAGGATATACGGCCCTGCTTGCAAATTAAAAGCGAATTAATTTCCTCCAAGTTCTCACCTCTCTCTTCTGGACCAGATGTGCTGCTGGAGAGAGAGGGAGTAGAGAGTGTGTGTGTGTAAGAATACGTGTTCTGAGTCCATAACCTCTAGCCCTCACCCATCTGAAGGCTCTGAAATGTGGTGGTACTATAAAGAAATCAATAGACATGAAGTGCCCCAGTGACTAAAAGCACATCCACATGCTATCACTCCTCCAGTCTTGTGATCAAACTCTTAGCTGCCATTTTCTAGTACTATTACTCCAAGAGCCGGATGGGTGGGTGGCGTGGGGTCCTCGCACGTCACTTAAACATAAGGTTCAATAAAGACACGGCTTTGTTGATATGCTTTGTTTACATGCCAAAAGCAGTCATCCTTTTTATTTAGGTTTATTTTAATACTGCGCCTTTAAGGTTGACATTTTCTATTGACCTCTGTTCTTATAACTTCAGTGTGTAGACGGAGCTATGATGAGCTCACTCCGCTAGACTGGATAGACAGCTACAGGCATATGCAAAAGTCTGAACACCGCTGGTCAAAAAATAGGTTTGTGGATATGCAACGCCATGCAACACTTTCTATTCCAGAATTTAGCACAGGCAGTATGTTTTAACAATGCACACATTTGGTCAAGATGATTTATAAAAAAAAAATAGGGAACAGGTCATTTAATACATTAGTAAGGAAGCTTTAGTGGCAAAAAACAGCATTAGTGGCAAAAAAAACAAAAAAAACAAATAAAAATAAAAAAAATACATATATAAATTATATAAATTAAGGCAGCATTTTTTGCAGTAATTATATAATCAATCATATAAGCATGTTATGGAAATATGTGATGCCTCAATTGTTAAAAATTAAGGAGCCACTAAAATATACATACAGCATAGTTTGTCCTTTAATTTGTCTTTCAAATGTTATACAAAACAAAATAACAACCCTTATTATTATTCTTATTATTACGATAATCTTTAAAAAATAATGAATAAAAAAAATTTTTTTTAAATAATTAAAAAATAATTAATATATAATTATATATATATAATTATATATAAAATATTTTAAAAAAATTAAATATATCAATAAAATAAATAAATAAAATAATAATAATTTAAAAATAAAACATATATGTATATATATATATGTATTTTTTTTTTTTTTAATAAAATTATTTTATTTAGTTATTTTATATATATATATATATATATATATATATATATATATATATATATATATATATATATATATATATATATAGATATATAGATAGATAGATAGATAGATAGATAGATAGATAGATAGAAGTACTGGTTAGAGACTGTGTCAGTGTGAGTATTACACAGGCCTGTATTATCATAGCGAGTGTATAATGGGAAAGCTGCCCAGTGTTTAATCGTTCTTTCCCTTTCTTAAGTGTTTACCTGTTTCCGGCGTACCCAGCCTGTTTCTGGGGCTTGGAAAATGAATTGACAATATAAACAAATCCATCTTTAAAGGTGTATTTTGGCCCTTTTCTCCTGGAGTAAAAAATACGCAGCCAACGTGCGCTTTATTTCCAGTCTGGAGATAAATGGAAGGGTTTGGCGACTAAAGGATATATCACAGTTAAAAAGTCACTTTTCACCCCTCCAGCTCTACATAAATCACGGCACTAGTCAATATTTAATAATGCTAGCCTTGGTCCGCAGTCCCTTGCTCACCCCTGTCATGTGTAATAGCTCCCACTCCGATATCTCCGACATAAAAGGCTGGCTTTACGGCAATACTAACATGTAGAAGGGGTCATTACTGATCGACGTTTCCCTTAATCTGTGACTGCCGGCCACCGGCCAATAAATTCTCCAGCAATCCACTGGGAGAAATCAGTAAACTTCTGCCTTGGCCTTTCCAGCACATTGTGTGTGTGGCATCAAATCAGGTCCAGACGCTCAGGCACATGACCCCTCCATCCACCGACAGCAGCAATCTACATTAGTCTATGGAAATGCAGAGTAGGGGTGGGCGATATGACGGTATATCGTAACCCACAATAAACACAATGGCACGATATAATTTTTTTGGACCATATCGAATTAGAATTATTATAATTATATTATAGATAATTAAATAACTATGAGCAAATGTATGCATATACAATACATGCATATAAATGTATGCATATAATACATATACTTTTTTTACATTAAGTTTTGTCCTGAAACATCTATTAAAGTGGAACATGGAGGGCGGGTCTGAGGCAAAGCAGAACCAGAGACTTACCACTATTTCACTAATAATTTTTTTTCATTTTTGTCATTTTTATTTCTTTGGCAAAATTTCACACGCTGTCAAAATTTCATAAGCTCATAAACGCACACTGAAGGTTCTGCTGGAACAAAGCAGGCGCCTGGTCTGTACCTGATCTCTGAAGAGCAGGGCATTAACGTATTTTCAACAGCTACCAGAAAAATCTAATTTGCCATCAAAACACTTTTATGGATAGCTCAAAATTAGGGACTTAGGGATTATCATATTTCATGCAAACCAAGACGTGTGTTATCCTACAAACTGGGTCAGAAGTTCCAAAAATAAACCCCAAAGATTCAACAAGATTTCAGATACGAGAAAAAAAAACAGTACCAGACAAAAGTCCCGACACTGATGATGCCAGTCTCACCAATAATGCATTATAATGCATTATGACACTTGGTGTTATGAAACCTTATACAGGTGAAACCCTATACCAGTTTATGTGTGTTGTATCATTTACGTACACTTACAAAGGCCTATGTGAAGTATTATAAAGCATTATGAGTGCTTTATAGAGCTTAACGAATGCACTTATAATGCATTATAGAACCAGGGTCAACAATCAGACCTGAGAAAACTCTACAACTCTAAAGTGATGGGCTTTTTGCTTTGTATGCAGTTGGAGGCGCTCCCACTGAGCTGTCTACGAAAAAAAGGCAAAGTAAGAGAAACTCTTCAAAGGCAGCTCATCATTCACACTAAACATCAGCGGAACAGCGCCGGCCAGCCGGACAACAGCGAGAGGGAACAGAGCCATTCCGAGGAAAAGGAACTGCGACTTTCTCTCTCGCTGCCTTCCTTTACGTGCGCTCTCAAATCAACCCCCCCGCACATCATAATCTCAGCTTCTCAGCTCAGAAGAATACTTCAAAGCCCTCGCACCATGAGAGCGCGGGGGGGTGGGGTAGGGGTGGACGCGGCAGGCTTTGAGAGGGGTCACTTCCATCGGCTCGCGTTTCCAGATTACAATCTTGAGTCGGTAAGCTGCTCGTCCTACTTGTCGGAAAAGGTACTTTTAAGTCCACTCGGCGACGGACGCGACGGACGGGCCAGGAGAGCCCGCTTCAAACGGACCTGGGAGATGAGGATGTCCATAGATACGCATTACAGGAGAGGTGGGCTAGTATACAGATTCAATAACAGCCCACTTCAGGGGCAGGAGGCTGTGAGCGTGGACGTGAACGGTAAAGAGGCAGGTAATAGAGACGGCGGCGGTGCGATCACTATACATATACACCGAAGCAGGCAATGCAAAGGAAACAGAAGGGGCAGAGACGACAGTGCTCAGCTCTATTCAGACACTACTGAAGGGTGCTCAGCTCTATACAGACACTACTGAAGGGTGCTCAGCTCTATACAGACACTACTGAAAGGTGCTCAGCTCTATACAGACACTACTAAAAGGTGCTCAGCTCTATACAGACACTACTGAAAGGTGCTCAGCTCTACACAGACACTACTAAAAGGTGCTCAGCTCTACACAGACACAACTGAAAGGTGACGATGGTGCTCAGTTCTACACAGACACTACTGAAAGGTGCTCAGCTCTACACAGACACTACTAAAAGGTGAAGACAGTGCTCAGCTCTATATAGACACTACTGAAAGGTGCTCAGCTCTATACAGACACTACTGAAAGGTGAAGACAGTGCTCAGCTCTATATAGACACTACTGAAAGGTCACGACAGTGCTCAGCTCTATACAGACACTACTGAAAGGTGCTCAGCTCTACACAGACACTACTGAAAGGTGCTCAGCTCTACACAGACACTACTGAAAGGTGCTCAGCTCTACACAGACACTATTGAAAGGTGCTCAGCTCTACACAGACACTACTGAAAGATGACGACAATGCTCAGCTCTGTACAGACACTACTTAAGGGTGCTCAGCTCTACACAGACACTACTGAAAGGTGCTCAGCTCTACACAGACACTACTGAAAGGTGCTCAGCTCTACACAGACACTACTGAAAGGTGCTCAGCTCTATACAGACACTACTGAAA
Organism: Prochilodus magdalenae; assembly: GCA_024036415.1. Classification (NCBI taxonomy): domain Eukaryota; kingdom Metazoa; phylum Chordata; class Actinopteri; order Characiformes; family Prochilodontidae; genus Prochilodus; species Prochilodus magdalenae. The sequence goes on along the minus strand of JAMWET010001201.1, from coordinate 130,103 downwards.
GGTGCTCAGCTCTACACAGACACTACTGAAAGGTGCTCAGCTCTATATAGACACTACTGAAAGGTGTTCAGCTCTACACAGACACTACTGAAAGGTGCTCAGC
>JAMWET010001201.1:100000-125000 GCA_024036415.1 Prochilodus magdalenae | reverse complement strand
TAAGTGTATGTGTGTGATTATGAACATGTATGCACAGTTACTAATGCTTAGGTCTAGTATTATAAAGCATTATAAAGGTGTTACAGACTTTTATGAATGCACTTATAATGCATTACGGATGTCTGATTCATTGAAAGTCTTACCGAACAGGAGCACTTAAAGAATAAATTCATTTTGATGATACTGTGGAAGATTAGAGGATGGGAGTGGAGGCCTCACTGTGGCTCTTTATAAAGCATTATGTACAGTGTTAGTTATTAAGCCTTGTCTTACCAGTTCCACTGAAAATCTTAATATCAGGAAAAACATATACAGTACATCATCATGCATTATATACTTGCAGCTATTGAAGCCATATATGGCATTTTATATATGTATATATGTACGTGTGTGATTATAAACATGTATGCCTATTTACAAAGGTCTAGGACTAGTATTATAAAGCATTATAACGGTGTTACAGACTTTTATGAATGCTCTTATCTCTGTGAAGCTATCAGCTGATATTCGGTATCAGGAAAGAAGGGCCACTACAGAGCTGTTACCCTTTTATTAAAGAGGCCAAAATTATATACACATTATAATGCATTATGTCACTTGGTGTGATGAAGCCTTATACTATCATCTTATTAGTATAATAAGTATATTTATTAGTGTATGTGTGTGATTATAAACATGTATGCACAGTTACAAGGCCTAGGTCTAGTATTATAAAGCATTATAAAGGTGTTACATACTTTTATGAATGCACTTATAATGCACTATGGATATCCGATTCATTAAATAGTCTAAAATCATTATTTTGCAGAGGAACAGCAGTGCTTGTGCAGTAAAATGTACAAACATGTGTTCTCTGTAAAGTTCTGTGTTCACTAATCAAGAAAACACGTCACTTAGCCCAGGAGCACACACATGTTTGCAGTATCACCTGTACAGGATAGGATTTGGTGGGTGGGAAGCAAAGACAGCTTCCTCCATGCCTGTGTTTGTGTGTGCATCCCCACTGCACACCACCGCAGGCATTTATCTCCAGGCAGCTATAAAGGGGCCCAGTCAGGGCCGGCGGAGGTGAGTGGCGGGGTTGATTTCTTCTGAACGCGCTATTACACTCTTTTTAACAAACCTGTCCACTCTCATCCCGGCCAGGATGAGGAGCGGGGGGCACGCGGCGGCCGCCTCCGTCTCTCCACTATCTCTCCGCCGCCCTCTGGCCCCGCCGCGGCGCCCGGCAGCCGGCGCGAGCCAAATGGGGGCCGACAACAATTCATTTACGGCCATTACTGCACGGCAGCGGCGCGCTAGGGTTCAGTGCCCTTTTTGCATACTGTGTGTAAACAATCATAGGGAAAATGGCTGGAGTCAATATGGGTGATCAGAGGCAAGAGAGGGGGGTGGGAGTGAGTCACTTTCGCTCAGAGAGGCGGAGAGGGAGAGGTAACTGAGGAAGTGTTTGGGGTACGGTTTACCTGGCGGATGGGAGAACGCTCCGGTGAAAAGGACAGAGTAGGTCAGGTTGCCGTTGGGCTTGGCAGGGGAATCCCACTTCACCCTCACTGACCGAGGGGTCTCGTTCAGGACTTCCAGGGGAACGCTGCCAACCGGGGGCATCTCCAAGGTCCGGACCTCTGTCTGTGAGAGAACGACCAAGAGGCTGTAACACACTAACAAACAAACTGACCTCTTTAAAAGGGTGACAGCTCTGTAGTGGCCCTTCTTCCCTGATATTGAATATCGGCTGATAGCTTCACAGATAATGTTATATATATACATTGCAGCATTATAATGCATTATGTCACTTGGTGTGATAAAGCCCTATACTGTCCTCTTCTATAAGTGTATGTGTGTGATTATGAACATGTATACATGGCTACATGCATGTTGTTGAGACCTGTATCAATGCACTAATCATTTACCTGATCAAGACAGCTTATAAGTGCTCATTAGATGTTCATAGGATGATTAGATATTAGATGCAGATACAGAACTTTCTGCCACTGCTGAATATCTGCATATCTGCTGATAGTGATACCAACACCAATGAGCTATTTCAAACAAAGCACCTGATTTAACACCACCCAGTGTGAGATACTTCCATGTAGCAGTATAACGGCGTAGCTGGCCTCTCTCAGAAATACAGGTGCTGAAATGGGATTATGTGCAACTCCTTAGAACCCTTTTGCTTCCCATACACATATGGAATTATGCACTAAATGTGGTTGGTGTGGCACAGCAGATAACACCACCACCCGCCGGGAAACTACCACCTCATGTGGAAGACTGGGGTTCGATTTCTGGTTTGGGTGACTATCCTGTGCTACAAAAATAAGAGTCCTTGGGCAAGACTCCTAACACCACACTGGCCCACCTGTAATATGATTAACCTTGTAAGTCACTCTGAGTAAGAGTGCCATATAAATGCCGTAAATGTAGTAAACAAAAAAGTGTTAAGCAGTGTTGAATATTATTAATATTTTAGATTCCTCAAAATAGCCATCTCTTGTTTTGATGCAGCTTTGCACAAATTCTCCTAAATGGTCTTAATTAAAAATAAATAAATAAATAAATACAAAACGACGCTGCATGAGAAAGCATTGATTGTATATGTGGATGTATATATATATATTTTTTTTTTGTTGATTTTCACCTTTGTGCCTCATTTGATCACATGACCTGCTGTTTACAATGTTTCTGAATTTCATAAAGAATGGACCAACAGAAATGGCCCAAAACTGCTTGGTAAGATGTCTGGTTCCATTGACTTCCATTCAAATTAAAAGAGGTTTTTGGCCTCTCCCCTTTGCTGCTGTAACACTGTGAATTTCCACTGTGGGACTAATAAAGAATTATCTTATCTCTTATATATATATATATATATATATATATGCGTCTGAAATTAACTGTTCTTTTTAATAACATGCCCACCTTTCAGATTGGGAATAAAGGCCTATGTAAAGTTCAAAACACATCTTGGTGCCTTAACCCCTGGAACATTTAACATGCCAACAGTAAAACACATCCTGCATGTGTCCCAACATCATGTCCCAACAGTGGCTGCGTGACTGTGTGCGCTGGACCAGCTGGACTGTGCCGAATTCGGTGCAGAATCCAACATGCCGGGCAATAAGAAGGACGTCACTTATGCCAACAGTTCAAAACCTTGTATTAATTCTTCCGGTATATATATAACCCTATGGTATCTCACAAGCGAGCAGCCTGCTTTCATGTGTCCCAACTGTCAGGCAGATTAATCAGTGGGCGGGCTTGCGTCATAATATAGCGCGAGGCGTCGTGCGCTGGGAACCAGCTGCTCATGCGAGTCTCAGGTGCCGAGCCGGCAGCTATCTGCCAGGGCAGTGCGCCACGGTGCAGAATCGCCAAAGAATGCGTTAATAAGGGGCAAGGGGCTTCAAAAGTGTTGCAGGCTCAAACGTTTACTTCAATCAGTGGAGAGAGTCCCCACAGGCGCAGCATATGCTGCTTTCACAAGACAGCTGGCGACTTAATCAGTGTCTTCAGCCCCCAAGCCTTTACGATAAGGGCACATTAATGTGTTGGGTGTTCACTTTAACACAGCTCAAACAGTTTACTAAGTGCTCCTTTCTGCTTCTATTGGCATTTGATATGCTGTGGCAACATCTTTACAGTTGTACTTTCTTAAAAAAAAAAAAAAAAAAAAACACCTGTGGGTCCATTTATGAACTTTAACAATCAGTAAATTGTATCAGATTTGTAACACAAATATGTGATTTAATATTATTAATATATTAATAATGGTCAATGTGATGAGTGTACTGCATAAGTCAGAACATATGAACACATCTTTGCAGAATTCATTCCCTGCCCCCCACGACCCCACCCCCACTCCCCCAAAGCCCACTTACTGCGGCTATTTCTCTACTTGATGACATGCCCACCCCCCCGCACTCCCTTTGGCCCACTCATAGTTTTTGCAGCGTTGGCAGAACTGGCCATTTGACTAAATATTGCACACATATTGGAAAAATGCCCAAATCTGGCCCATCAAAGCAGTAACCAGCCCAGAGTGGCATTTATACCAAATGTCAAGCGCGAGCAGAAGGTGCTTTATTGAACAGAGCGAATCGATCACCTTTATGATGTCGAGCTGCCATCTGACACCTTTGTGGTGGGGAGGAGTTGGGGGGGTTGGAGGAAGTGTGTGTGGGGGGGGTATTAACATAATGTAAATGGGACGGGCTCTCACCAAAGGGCCGAGAGCGCAGCCCTGAGCGGTGCACGCCTGCACGCGGAAGCCGTGCAGACTCCAGGGAGACAGGCCGCTGACCCTGAAGCTTGTGGATGAGGAGTTCTGGACCAACATGCCGTCCATCCACAGGCCATAGCTGCTGATTATGCCTGCCACAGAGAAGGTGAAGCCCAGATTAGAGAGACAGACAGCGTGTGGCAAGTATGACCTGTTCAAAGGAATAACCGAATACGGTCAATGGAAGTCATATCATATGTCATATATTAATGTATCCAGCCCATAGATTACATAACACTTTCTATGAATCAGGTATCCATAATGCTCTATAAGGGCATTCATAAACATCTATAAAGCATTCATAATGCTTTATAATACTTGACATAAGCCTTTGCAACTGTACATATATGTTATATAAACTTTATGACATCACAGAATACGGCTTTATAGTACGAAGAGCCATAATACATCATAATGCATTATATATATATTTTTTTTTCTAGTTTTTAATATTACTGCTGAGACCCGTATCATAAAGCTTTATAACCAGTGTTGAGTTTATTTACATTATGCTTAAAATATCCACAGTGATGCCCTCACTATAACTGGCATCCTTTTTTTTATTTATTTATGAGTGGTTATGAGCTCATAGCATATCAATAACATCACTTTACCTGAGGTCTGTAAAGAGGCCTTATAAGTGTTCATTAAAGGTTATGTGCACTTACTAAATATTTTTTATTTTGAAAATACTTGGAACCATTAAAAAGTATGCCAGTTATAGTGAGGGCATCACTGTGGATCTTTAAAGCATCATGTAAATAAACTCAACACTGGTTATAAAGCTTTATGATACAGGTCTCAGCAGTGATATTAAGAACCAGAAATATATACATTATAGTGCATTATAGCTATATAGCCCTATACTGTGATGTCAATGTTTTATGTCCATGATTATAAACATTTATATAGAGTTACAAAGGCTTATTTAAAGTATTATAAAGCATTATGAATTCTTTATAGATGTTTATGAATGTACTTATAATGCATTATGAATACCTGATTCATAGAAAGTGTTATAGAGAAATCTGCAGTGATACGTTTCCCATACCTACAAAATTCAGTCTTAGGGGTTGGTTGCATTTTGCATCTGGAATTTTCTCAGTGAATCTTCTCTCCTCCCAAAATCTAGGGAATCCCCAACACATTGAGTGATGCCGAGGTCTGGACTCTGGGGTGGTCAGTCCACTGCTGAGAACACCAGCAGCAGTTTTTTGCTTGATTCAGCTTTTTTATCTATTTCATTTTTTTCCCAGTGATGACTTCCTGCCAGTCACTCATCCTGTACCTCTACACTGTGGATTTCCAGCTCTGAGTGGAGATCTGTCAAAACGAGATCTGCACCATATTGGAAAATCCTGATACTGCATTTTGTCCCAGTGATAACAGCATTATTTATAAATGTTAATCACTATAGATGAATTTAGGGGTGAAAATAATAATGATAATTGCTGAGAAATGAATTTCAAACACTCCTGTGAGTGTAAACCAAGTTCTTCTGGAATTTTAGTGCTTAAAATCAGTGGTTCTGCGCTGTGAATCCGGAAAATCTTAAATCAGAGTCCAGGAACCGTGTGGACTTTTCTTTAGTATCAAGCAGCAAAAAGGTCGTGGCATGTCGTTGCATGATATACTGTGCATCCCTACTCAAACCTGAAGGCTTTAAGCACTCTTTATCTGGTGGTGACCGTGTGGGTGGTCTACCAGGTCTTGTATGGTTTGGAGGAGTCGCATTTTTCCCGCCACTTTTATTTTTTATTAAACTCCAGTTTTGGACTACATGCAGGTATGCAAATCCAATGTGTAATCCATTCGGGGATCTCTCCTGTCAAATGAAGAAACCATATTTAATGGCTGTTTTTGACTGAAACCTGAATTAGTAAAGGGTGGTCTCTGACTTTTTCACAAGATTGCATCCTATATATATCGTCGCTGTCCAAAGAAAAACAAGTATCTCCAAAATTGCAACTTTACAGTAGAGGCCAAAACCCGATTTAATTCTAATGTAAGTCAATGGAACCAGACTTTTTCCAAGTGATCTATGGGCCATTTCTTTTTGTCCATTCATTATGAAATTCACACACAGTGTAAACAGCAGCTCATGGGATCAAATAATACATCAAAGTCAAAATCATCAAAAGCAGAGATACATGTTTTTCACTGGACAGCGATGATATATTTCAGACACAAAGATGGATGGTTAAAGACTGTTGGTGGTTTAAGGCTCCGCCGCAGACGAAGGAGGACGAGAATCCATTTTATTTATGGAGCCACATTCAGAGGAACGTGTGTGTACCCGGATGCTGCCTGCTTCCCTTATTTCCCCGCTGTGTCCTGATGTAAACAGGCCGTTTTGTTTAAAGCTCTGTTAAAGGCAGCCATTAGGGAGAGAGGGCTGTAAAACATGGAAAGAGAGCCATTTAGTATAGCTGCCCTCTTTACAACTGCCCACAGCAAACGCTCAGCTAGAGGTCCTGGGGGTCAGCAGAGAGGGGTTAGAGCAGGACAGCAGGGCCGGACCAACATGGCAGAGCACATGGGAGGAGCCATCCATATACCTGAAACACCATCAAACACGAACGTCTGGTCCGACTGCAATACTGCGGCAGTAAGAACAAGCCCTGCTTTCCAGGCATTCCCGCTAATGATTCCTGGGACACGTGATTCCACACTTCCAGCTTTTAGGGAAATGTGCAGGGATATGTTTCCCACCTACAAAGTTCAGTCTTAGAAGTTGGTTGCATTTTCTTCCCTGCGCTTCAGCGATGCTGGGCTCTGGATTCTGGGCTGGTTAAATCACATGTCTGAATGGGGGAATCTCTTCGTGCCACAGTGTAACACTAACAGTGGCTAACCTGATATCGGCTAGCCGCTCATTATATTAGCTCACACACTTATATCAGCCCAGACCCCCATAGAAACCCCCCTCTTCAGGAGGTGTTCTATTATTCATGGAGCCATTCTTGGAATAACAGTGTGTAAACATAGAATATCTACTATCATCAAAGCCAAATTTAATTATTACCAATTAATTATTAGATAGATTAAAGCTAATAAGAAATTCTAGCCATTTCTACAATTTGTTGGTTCCTTCATTTCAGGTTCACCATTTTTAAAATGTTACTATATATAGATAAAATTATATATTATATTTATTTAATTATATAGTTATATATTTATTTAATTTATATATATAAATATATATATAAAAAGACATTGCTTTGGGTAAACTGAGTAAACTAAATAAAGCCATTATTGGTTTTCTAATAATTCACTGTATAGGACTAAAAGGTGTCTTTAGTCAAATTATACTATTACATACTATTTACATTATTATACTATTAAGCTATTACATTCACGACATCCTCTAGTGAACAAACTCAATTATGGCATTTCTGTGCCCAGTTTCTTTAACACGTATTTATTATTGTAAATATGCTGCGAAAAACTAAAATCCTAAAATATATTCATTATATATGAAATGTGCCCTAACTTTTTCACAAGCCACACTTTATTTAATTTATGCCAAAACCTCACACTGAAAATGTGCAGAAGAGTACGCGTTAACTTGCTATTTCCTAGAAAATCAACAAAACATTTAATATGGCATAATCTGCAATATTAGCTCGATAACCTAACAGAAAAGTCTACCGTCCATAATAACACTGTGGATCATATTACAGTATTAGAAATATCCCTTTCTTATGTGGAAGCCTGTGAAGGACTGGGGAAGTTTTATACAGTCAAATACAAAACTTCAGGCAGTTATGTAGTGGTAATAATAAACCCACATGCCTGCAGAGAGTTTACCCTTAACCCCATCAACAGGAACATGGTAACGACTGGAGCTGTGCATACTCATTTTCAGATTTTACCCCATTTAGCAGATGCTCCTATTCACAACAACTTACAAAAGTGCCTTGTTGTCCAATCAGAGAAAGCATCCACGCAGGTACAAATAGGTTCCAGACTACCCCTGAGCTACTGCCATAAACAAGAGCCGGTACTGATACCTAGTGCTTCACAGCTTCACAAAGAGAAAGAAAACCCTTCTGCTCATTTAACACACTTTATTATTATTATATTTATATATTATTAATCTTTTTTATGTTTATTTGCTGAATTGAATATACTGAGTGAAAAACAATAAATAGATATGTCTTTAAAAGTGATGGCAGATTTTATATTTATATGTGATGTTTATTATATTTATGATATATATGTTAAACTAATTAGAAACTGTGCAGTACAGTTAGCAAAAAAACTCTAAGCATATCAAATCTTAAAAATACTCTGTGGACGTGTTGGAGGTGTGTTCACTTCAGGTTCACATCAACAGGAAATCACTGGAGCTGTTCATACTTTTTTTTTTAATAGGACCGTATGTAAAATTAACTGTATGTAGAAACGATTCACGATTCGGCTCGGCACAACACGGCATCTCTATTTATAACACTGGTTTTAAAAAAATAAAAATTTGTAACTGAAAACAAGAGGAGAGATCAAACATGGTCGGGGAATTTCTACACGAGATAAACTGCAGCTGCCATGCTCATATGATGCAGGAAACTGAAGTGGAGATATTATAATAACATATAGCCTATTAGATCTAATAGAATTTTTTTATTGGGCATCAACGATACATATACAAATGTTTCCATTTCCAGTTTATTACAGTGTCTAACATTAGTAATGGTAGTAATTAATAATAATGGTATGGGTAGTGGGGGGCAGGAGGGGTCCGCTCTCACTGGGGGCTAGTTTAAATGTTTCTCAGTCAGTATAATCAGAACTCAACTGCATTTCTATTTGTTCCGGTTTGTGGAATGTATTGCTTGTTACCTGTGCATATTAAATATGGAATTTACATTATATATCCTATTGTAACATTCATCTGCTACACACTGGTTTTGGCTTTTCATAAAGAGCAAATGTCAAATAAGCAATGATGAAGATTTATAGATGTATATAGAGTTATAAAGTCATTTGCTTCTAAATATATTAAGATTATAAATGGATAGTTTTAGTTCTGTTATTTTTAGGACCATTTATTGTGGTCCATTCGTCGTGGAAAAATGTGGAGATATTATAATAATATATAATATGACTCTGGGATTAATAAAGTTATCTATCTATCTATCTATCTATTTATCTATGGATTTAAAATGTTTAAATTATATGTGATTTAAATTTTTATAAATGTTTCCATTCCAGTTTATTATAGTATTTATCATGCATTAAAAAAATTATTATTATATAATTCATATTAAAATCACATGGGGGGGGGGGGGTGCACTCTCACTGTGGGCTATGCTTTAATCAGTATGATCAGTGCTAAGCTGAATTTGTGTTTGTTTGGGTTTATGGAATGTATTGACACAATATGACATGTTGCACTGTTACACTCTTATTCAGATCCTGTCATATCTGTGTTTTTGGTTTCAGCACTTTGTAAAGAGCATATGTCATATAAGCAGTTATGAAGATTTATATAGATTTCAGTCCCTACTGTAAGTCTTTTGCTTCCCTGCATCATAAATAAATCTATTAATTAACATAATAAATGGCTTTTTCGTTCCGGTCAATTAAGAAACGAATACAAAAATGAAGAATGCTTTAAAAAAATAAAAACTGAAACATGTTAGTGTATATGAGATTTAGCACCGTATCTGTTCAGTAACAAGGTTAAAATTATAAAGTTAAATTATTAATACATGAATTAATATTGCTCTAAAATCAGAGTCCAGTTCCGGAGCTCCTGTCCTGTATTCCATTCCCGGCATCCTCGAGAAGCAGGGGTGTTTTCACAGGACTGAGCGAGCGAGGTGGCTGCACAGCCGCTGCTGAAGCTGCAGTTCACAGCATCAGTCAAAAGGGAGCACTTTTCATCCACTTAAAACGCCACGCTCTCCCTCTCCCTCCCTCCCTCGCTCTCTCTCCACTCCCTTCTCTCCCTCTCTCACCCCCCCACCTTCCCTCCCTCTCTCTCTCTCCTGGCTCGCTCTCATGCCACCACACAAAAGTGCTCCTCCATTCCTCCGCATGGTCCGTGTGTGCTACCCCATCATTAAACATGAAGCATCCCTCCGCTCAGCGCACCATTTAGAATATGAGTTGACCTTTGCCCGTGCCTGGCTTTGACCCCACTCACCGTTGGGCTTGCGCGGAGGGTCCCAGGACACGTTGAGCGCGTGCGGGGAGACCTGCAGGATGTCTGGAGCCGGCACCTCCTCCGGAGAGCTCTCCTCAGTGTGGGCCAGGCTGGGGGCGCTGAGGGTGCATCCGCCTGCCGTGCACGCCTACAGACGGACCAAAGACCTTCAGTTATAGGATACACGTAAGCAACGGAGGGTTAAACCAACACCACCCTGAGACACTCTGGAGAAAACACAAGCTCTGGTTATTTACTGTCGGGGTTAACTTGCTAAATCATTTTAAACTGTGCCAGAACTTTTACAAACTCTGTGTTTTTATTGTTATTATGTTTTTTTTTCTTCCAATATTCAGCAAGTAACTCTAGAAAAGCTACATGTGTAATTTCTGAGGACGTGCTGGAGGTAATTTCACTTCACGTTCACATCAACAAGAACGTGGTAGCGACTGGAGCTGTTCTTATTCATTTGCATACGACTGTATGTAAAATGAACTTGTAGAAATGTACACACTAATTTTAGAATTCAGCTCAGCACAAAACTGCAGCGTCCCAATTTAATATACTGTCTCAGAGCAGCATCATTAGCAATGACTTAAAACATGTAGCTCCAAAAGTTTACAGGAGTTTCATAACAAACGTGTTCTTCACTTTCAGTGTAAAGAGGCTTTAATCAGAGCATTTCTCAGAGGTGTTATAATAATATATAATATTTCATACACATATAAAGATATAAAATCATTTTTCTTTGGACTGCAACAATATACGACTGACATTATAGTTTTTCCAGTTGTTATAGTATTTAGCATTAATAAAAATATCTATATTTAATAAACGATGTGCAGGTCACAAGTTAATATATGGCTAGTTAATAAGCTGTTATGCTTAATAAGTAATAAGTAATAATAAGAACTAAACTGATTTTTTTTTTCTATGTCAACACAGCTGACCAGGTTGCCTAAACATGTGCACAGCGCATATTCACCATTAAATGCAGTGTGGTGATGCTAATTTATACCAAAAATATATAATTACTTCGAAATCATATTTAAAAGCACCAAAATAGATATGGAGAGTCCCTACTAAATATTTCAAGTAATTTGGGAACAACGATAAGTTATTAAATTCAATAATATACTGTAATTATCAATATACTGTCAATTCTAATAATTAGACACACTTCTGAAACACCAGTCAATACTACACATTACAGGAGGACTGATTAGATCACTATGTTCTGAATGATAAATGAACTACTGGGCGTCCTCAGGTGCGTTTGCACAGTACTGTATTTGGGTCATTTTACCACCACAAAATGTAAAGTGTAAAATGCAGACTGTTGTGCTGAACTAAGCTGTGACACCACTGACTGTGACACCAATGACTGTGACACTACTGACTGTGACACCACTGACTGTGACACCACTGACTGTGACACCACTGACTGTGACACTACTGACTGTGACACCACTGACTGTGACACCACTGACTGTGACACCACTGACTGTGACACCAATGACTGTGACACCAATGACTGTGACACCAATGATTGTGACACCGCTGACTGTGACACAGCTGACTGTGACACTACTGACTGTGACACCAATGACTGTGACACCACTGACTGTGACACCACTGACGAGATTATTACAGTTTATCTATAGTATGATCCACTGCCGCTATATTTACAGTCACATTGTATAACACAAACAAAAACACAATTAATTTAATTTCACAAGTGAAAATGTCAGTACTTAAGTATTCATTTGTAATATGAAAACGATCTTATTATAAATATTATTATATAATTATATATAATTTATTTATGATATTATATATATAACCTTATTACATTCTAATATAAGTCAAGGGAGCTTTGGGCCGTTTCTTTTGGTCCATTCATCATAAAATTTTATAAAATGTAAATGTCAGCTCATGTGATCACATCAAAAAAAAAAAAAAAAAAAAAAATCAAAAATGTAGATTCAAGTTTTTCTTTGGACAGTGATGATATAGGTGCCGTAACACTCACACACATCAACTACAAATTCATTGTTCGTCTGCTCATTATTATCATTGTATATTTTAAATAAATACATCTCCTGTAAAATATCTTTTTATATTCCTGACACACACACATGTATGTATGTATATATATCTATGCATATATATCAATAATAAGGAAACTCTAAATTAGAAAAGTTCACAATTATTAAAATATCTTATATTACTGAGAAATTGATCTAAATACTGACTTGTCAAAAACTTGTAACACATAACAAAAAACTTTAGTTATACATGTAAGTAAAGGAGGGTTGAAAAAATGATATACAGCTTAAAGAAATCTTAATACAGCATTTTTCTTTCTGCTTAATATTCAGAAAATTCATATCCTGAATTTAACTTGTGAAATGATATTATATTGTGCCATAACACATAAAAAGTAACTGCTGTGATGCTGTTTTCCAGTATAACGTGTAACTCCAAACTTTTACAATGACATAGTGTACATTAGAAAGTCCTCTAAAGACACGGTCCTGCGTTAAAATAAGCAAAACAAAATGTACTTTATAAAAAGACACTACATGCTATATACTATAAGAGTGGAGGAGAGTGGAACGCACAGCGATCTGGAACAGGTAGGTGGTGCCGGGGACGAGGTTGCGCAGAGTGTGATCCTCAAAGAGCTCGGAGCTGTTGTAGACCACCACTGGCTCCTCTCCAGGAACTGTCTGGTACAGCGCATAGAACTCCAGCAGCCCGTTTACCTCCAGGGGAGCGGCCCACCTGAGGAACAAGCAAGAGTGGCATCAAGCACGTGACCTTTTCACTGTGATGGTCACACCCAGCAGCGATGGACAGAGGCAGGGATATCGCCGGACCACCCAGGGCCTAGTCACAGTCTGCTGCTGCGATAACCCTGGCCAAGGATGCACCGGCAGAAATAGGGAAGTCTGGTAGGTTAGCGTCTCAGGCTGCAGCTTGACTTTCTCCCGGCTAAATTTAGAACAGAGGACACCGCTATCTGCCCAGAGATCCAAGAGACAGAATCACACAGGAGAGCCGAGAGGAAAGAGAAGAAGACAGACGGGTGGAGGGGGAGCTGTTACAGGACCGGGGCACACACAAGTTTATGGTTATACGATTCCTATAAGAACTTTGTGAGTTTGGACTCTTCCTGGGTTTTCTTGCTCTGTTTGGTTATCCTTCTTCTCTCGCTGCCTGTATATAGCTCATATATATACATATACATATATATATATATATATATATATATATATATATATATATATATATATATATATATATATATATATATATATACACACACACACACATATACACATATATATACACATATTGTCGCTGTCCAAAGCAAAACAAGTATCTCCAAAATGGCAACTTTACAGGAGAGGCTAAAAACCTGCTTGAATTTGAATGTAAGTCAATGGAACCAGACGTCTTTCCAAGCCTGTTTTGGATATTTCTGGTTATCCATTAATCACAAAATGTCCCCCCAAACGTAAACAGCAGCTCATGTGATCAAATGATGCCAAAAAAAAAAAGTCGACCAATTAGGAGATACATGGTTTTCATTGGACGGGACGATATATGAACCTATAAAGCTCAGATTTTCCATAAATAGAAACCTTTACAATGAATAACCCCTTCTTATTCCCAGTTATGATGATGGTAACCCTATAAAACCTTGTTAAATAAACTTTTTCTAGAGTTTTAGTTTAATCACTGTCTTCTCTCCAGGTGTGTCCGATATCAAAGCTTCCCCTATGGTATTGTGTTTTCTACCTGTCCATTTACCACCATTGATAAAGCAGCACCTTATACTCTAATACTCTTCATTATTAAGCTATTTATAACTATAGCCCGGTCCTCTGGAACAGGAAAGGTCACTCTTTCAAATTTGCCCTAGTCGAAGGTGGGCTCTGGAAGCGCCGTGTTCTATTTCAAGGGTCGTCTCCGACTAAACACAGCGCGGTGGCGGTGATGATGCACCGGGGACACATAAGTTGTGTTTGTGGAGCTGAAATTAGCCCATGCCTAACAAGGGCCTTTCGGTCCACCAGGAGCAAACGCACCCGCAGGTAACCCCAGTCGTTATGGTGATTAATTTCTCTTCTGCATCAATTAAATTGTATTTTAAATGACAAACGACAGTGGCTATTATGACGCTCTATCACCTAATTGATAAATCAATTGGGCATATGATTTATTCGGCCTCTGCGAACATCAATAATACACAGAAAGCATTTTGTGAAGTAAATAACGGTGTCGCCATCAAACTCCACAACCCCACAGCTAGGACCACACAGGCCGGTAAAACTTTCTGGATCGTCACATGGCTGGGATGTGAAGATCATTCAGAGTGCTCTGTGCTGAAACGGTGCATCGGGAGGACTCATTAACTCAGATTTCTCACACAGTGGTGGTGATAGGAACCCGGCGTCAACACTGAGAGGGACAGGGGACGGGGAACCACGAGGACAGGGAACCTGCACATTGCTAACACTATCTAAAATGACTGGTGAACCTACACCTTTTTATTATAGTAAATATTATAGTGGTAAAAAAAAACAACAACAACAACAACAACAACAATAATAATAATAATAATAATAATAATATAACTATAATTATAATAACTATTGTACAATGTCCCGGACAAACAGACTCAATAATAATTTTTTACCCCAGAGCCGTACGAGAACTGAACACATCCAATCACACACACTGAGAACACTGAGTAGCAGTGAACTGAACACTGCCTCAACACTTCACTGGCACTGACTCCAATAGAGCACTGTACACGGTTCCAGTGTTCCATTCCAGCTCTGGTCTATTTATCACTCACTGCACTACTTGTTCTCGAGTGTGCAATATATATTCTTCCATCAAACAAACAAACAAACAAATAAACAACAACAAACTCTTGATGTGCAGTAATTATATAACTCTATAAACTATCCAAGGAATGTGCAATAACTAACCTCTACCTCACCTGTCTATTGTCTATTGTCTGTTTTAGAATATACAGTTTTTGTCATTTCTTATATTTAAATATATACAAATATTTTATTTTTTACTTTTTTAAAGGCACTGTGCATTTATGTATACGTTGTGCTGTTGGGTTGCTGCTCAATTTCGTAAAATTTTCAATTTTCAACACTCTTTTCTTATTGGGCATCAGCCAACCTTATTCATGTCTACAACACTAATAGAGCCATGTTATTTATTATCCAAGATGGCCAATTAACATGCACAGTTTGATCACAGTACAAATCATGGTGGTAAAAAACACCACTAATTTAATTTACTATCTAAGATGACTGGTGAACCTACAGATTTTAATAACAGTACATACTGTAGTGGTAAATAAAATAATAATAATATTCAAATGCAGTTTCTCTGGGGTCTGAATCACTTTACAACACCTTACCTACACCTCTCTGCCATAAAAGTATCTTTACAAATACACAAACAATAAAAAACTACCATATAACGATATTTCAAGTATGAGCCATCATTATCCAAATCTACACCACTAATATGACCATGTTATTTACTATATAAGATGACTGGTCAACCTACAGATTTTAATAACAGTACATACTGTAGTGGTAAATAAAATAACAACAACAACAACAACAACAACAACAACAATAACAATAATAATAATAATAACAGCAATAATAATAATAATAACAATAATAATAATAATAATAATAATAATAACAGCAATAATAATAACAACAACAATAATAATAATAATAATAATAATAATAATAATAATAATAATAATAATAACAGCAATAATAATAATAATAATAATAATAATAATAATAATAATAAATGAATTTTCTTTGGGGTCTATATCTTTACAACACCTTCCCTCTCTGCCATGACTGCACACATAAAAATACATTTAATTCCATAAACTACTGTACAACATCCATTTATTTACTATCCATTATGAACAATGAACCTTCACATTTTGATAACAGTAAATATTACAGTAGTAAATTAATAAACATGAATGAATATTTAAATTAAGACCACACAACTATTGTACAATAAGATTTCGGCCATTAGCCAGCCTTATTCATGTCTACCACACTCATATAGCTATGTTATTGACTCTCTAAGATGACTGGTGAACATATACATTGATAATAATGAATATTATAGTGGTATATTAATAAACACAAAATAAAGAATCACCTTACAACACCTTACATACACCTCTCTGCCATGAACGCATCTTTAACAATACATTAAAAAAAAACAACTATTGTACAGTAAGGTTTAGGCCTCGGCCAGCCTTACTCATAACCTGATTCATATCTAGCTTGGTGTGAGGGAGCTCTCAGAGGCTCTAAACGCATCCGCCACTGAGTTCCCATCACCACCACTGTGAACAGCTTCTGACCCGCTGTATCTCACATCTCTGAATGACTTTGTTTACGTGGTGAGCGTTCCTCTATGCAGATGTGATATAGCCTAATAACACCAGGTATGAGTGTTACTAATTGCAGCCGGGGACGGAGCGCGCGAGGGCATTCGGGGAGGGAGCGTTTCTGCTGATTCCGGCTGTGCGCATTTCCTGCAGCCCAGGACCTTTCTCACAGGCAAATCGCAACACAACAAAAGAGTATTGAACACGTATGATCCTTCACCCTTCGCTATTACAATTCTGCTAACAAGGCAATACCGTCCAAAGGCACCGTATCCACAATTAGACCCTGAGAGGAAAAAAGAAAAGAGGAGCGCCAGATATCATCTGTAATGTCAAATAACTCTCTCTCTCTCCCTCCCTCTCTCTCCCTCCCTCTCTCTCTCTCTCTCTCTCTGTTTCTCCCTCTCTCCCTCTCCCTCCCTCCCTCTCTCCCCAACTCCCTCTCTCTATCCCTATCCCTATCCCTCTCTCTCTCTCTCTCTGTCTCTCCCTCCCTCCCTCTATCCCTATCCCTATCCCTCTCTCTATCCCTATCTCTCTCTCTCTCTCTCTCTCTCTCTCTCCCTCTCCCTCTCCCTCTCTCTCTCTCTCTCTCTCCCCCTCTATCTCTCTCTCTCTCTCCCTCTCCCTCCCTCCCTCTCTCCCCCTCTCCCTCTCTCTATCCCTTTCCCTATCTCTCTCGCTCTGTTTCTCCCTCTCTCTCTGTCTCTCTCCCTCTCCCTCTGTCTCTCTCCCTCTCTCTCCCTGTCTCTCCGTCTCTCTCTCTCTCTCTCTCTCTCTCTCTCTGCTTCTCCGTCTCTCTCTCTCCCTCTCCCTCTCCCCCTCTCCCCCTCTCCCTCTCCCTCTCCCTCTCCCTCTCCCCCTCTCCCACTCTCTCCCTCTCTCTCCCTGTCTCTCTCTGTTTCTCCCTCTCTCCCTCTCCCTCTCCCTCTCTCTCTCTCTCTCTCTCTCTTTCTCTCTCTCTCCTACCGCCGCTGCCTCTCATCCTATTCAAATTGGAATATCCCATGGAAATAAAGCAATAACCCCCCACCCTCCCTCCCACCCCTCCGTTAGCAGATGAGAACGATAAATATGGCGCGCTTTTCTCCAAAGCACTGCTCTCAGGATATAGCAGAACCATAACCAAGTTATGAAAATCGGTGATGGGACAAATTGAGTCATATACATCTTTTTAATAAATGACGTACAGACATCACAAGCATCCCTCCGCCATCAATACGGAAAAGACGAGCCACCCACCCCCAGCCCGGTGAGTGGGGCCAGATACGAGGATAATGGGATAAGGACTGGTTTGAGAGGTTACTACAGTACATCAGAGGGGCTGGATGGGATGGGGTGAAGACCCGGGAGGCCTAGATTAAATTTACTACACGAGAAGCTTAAAGAATATTATATCTGTATTATAGAAAAAATATTATAGATATTATAAATTATTATACAGTAGTATTATAGAAATATTCATAATGAGCTAAGATGACTACTTCACCGCAGATCAACATCAGCTGCTGACTGATTGCCTATTAATCCCACCTATTTAATCAATTCTCAGAAGATTTAATCAAACTTCCTACAGGCCGCAGTGAAGGGGTCCGGTATAGGTACACATGGTGGTAGTCATGAAACGGTTTATTTAATAATGAATGAAGATTGTTTTTCCAGTTGTTCCATTGTCAGTTCACACTTGCTAGCTAGCTAGCTAGCTAGCAGACTAGCGGGATGGGGAGGGTAACCTCAGCAGTGGGCTCACTACTACACACACTACTACCTTTTTACTCCATAGCTAGAACCCTACAAGTGATCACTATGGTTTGACCTCCCTTTAGGCCTGTCACAATCACTGCATGATCAGCTAAGCGGAATAATTTGAAACGATCACCAGTTATGAAGTTGGCTGTGGTCATATTTCAGAGTCATGTTATGTTCCAGCAGGGTGTAAATTGGGTATGTTAGTCTGAAGTACAAATACAGCACAGTAATAAATACCAAACCATAGCTACCTGATATGATCGAAGGGCAACTGAGTAGTTTGTGTGTATCTATTTATAGTACATCTAAATCAGTGAGGTAATTTTTTAAGGTTGGTGACACGCCCACCTCCCTTAGTATACTCTTAGACCTACCCTCTTGATTTCTCTGTCCACTTCCTCATCCTCCCTCTCAGGTCTCTAGCGTCCCCTTGTTTTGACCACAGTTTGGTGACCTTCCTTTGAGTCATTAGAACCAGAATTAGAATTAGAACTGGACGCTCAAATAATTGGTTGAATGAAGAGACGGAAATAAGTCAGTAACCCAGAGTTCAGTTCACGTGACCTCCTTTATGCTGTGTTTCTGTGCTTTGGCTGCCAGCTTGGTCATTTATTGGTGGCTCACCTAAGAGTCATGGCATAACGTCTGTGGGCCCACCCAGTGTGTCTTTATTCCAACTATCTGTGTTCAGCTTTTCAAAGAAATCTGCAGAGAGACGGTCTTAGAAGTTGGATTTGAACCAGCAGCTTCCATGTTTTGAGAGATTTGTCTTCCCACAGTAGAGGGGTGGATGGAAACACCTGTGGATGTTTTCAGGACTTCAGAGTGGAGCCTGATTTTCTGCTCTCTTCTGAAGATAAACGCTTCAAGAAGTGCTTAGCCCATGGTGATGGTATCGGTGGTCTACCAGGTCTTGCATGGTTGTTATGAGTTCCATTGTCTGTATTTGTGTTATATTTTACATTGACCTTCCCCTTATTTTGCAAATGTATCTTATATAATCTCCTCTGAAAGAGCTCACGAAATTCACTTATCATTAAAATGAAACAAACGGCACGAATAAAACTTGATGGGTATGTTTGACATCGTTAGACATGCAAATGGTACAAGTGTCCCGCTCAGCCACACATGCTACCTGACCCCCCAACAGCCATGATTGGCGACATTCAGCGAGCAGCGATGCCCTCCATAAGTCATCCTGTTAGTGCCAGCACTATCAGCAGACGGCTGCACCACGCTGGACTACATGGACTCAGAACGGCAGCGGGTCATCTTCAGTGACGAGTCCCGTTTTAGTCTTGGTGGAGACGCCCAACGAATCCGTGTGTGGAGGCACCGTGGTCAGCACCAAGATGAACGGTTTGTTGTCACACGTCCAGAAGACCTGGTGTCACTCCACCTCCACCCTTACCGCACCATCTGCAGGAACTGTGTTAGGAAGTTCAAGCTGCATGGGATGGATTATCACAGGACACCATTAGGAACCTCTACAGCTCCATACCGAGACGTCTGGCATGAAGAGGGACTCATCTATGAAGACGACCCGTCACTCCATGACAGTCTGGCACGACGTGGTGTTAAGGACAGTCGTCGTAACGATCTGTTGGTGTGCATGTGGTCCTGCGTCTTGCCGCTGTCTGCCAATGGTGCTGGCACAAGCAGGATGACTCATTGAGGACACTGCTGTTCGCTATATGTCTACAATCGCGGCTGTTGAGTCAGTCAGGTACAGCGATAAGGCCCGTCCTTGTTTAAGTCACATGCCTGGCTGAGCGTGGAACTTGAATCATTTGCATGTCTCAGGATGTCAAATCTACCCACCAAGTTTTGTTCCAGTTGGTTGATTCCTTCTGGGTTTGTTTGTTTGTGATGGTACGTGTGTTTTCCCAAAGACTCTCTATAAATTGGGTCCAGGGAGCCAGGGGTCCGGGGGTCCAGGGGTCCAGGGGCCCAAGGGTCCAGGCCAAGTAAACTAGCACACTGTTTCCCAACCCTGGTCCCAGAGATACACTGCCCTACACAGTTCCCTACTCCCAACACACCTGATTCAACTTCTCAGCTCATTAACAATAACACCAAGCTATGCAGGGCAGGGTGCCTCCAGGTCCAGGGTTGGGAAACACTGGACCAGTGTACCCACCTGTCCTGGCCCGAAGCTTGATTGAGGCCAGTTAACATCCTTTTAAGTTGAGCCTTTGTAACTAACTAACTAACTAACTAATGAACTAACCATTAAATTTTTAATGAGCTAACTAACAACCTCACTGACATACGGAAGCCCAGAGATGGGATGTGTCATTCACTCAGGCCGTTTGAGGAGCAGTGGCCCATCGCTGGAGCTGGCTGCTCGGATATGTATTCTCCTCGCGCCCAGGCCCCTCTCAGCCCCGCTCCGACCGTGATCGCTCCGGTAAAGTGCTGACATTTTCGCTCCGGCGGCAGGAGGAGGGGGGACGTCACCTCTCACTCTTGATGCTAAAAACAAAGTGCGCCCGAGTTCGCCGCCCTGTCGTTCCTCCATTCTTCCCTCTTCCCGCCTCTCTCTCATTCTCTCATCCTCTCAGCCCTGTCTGCAGCGGCCGCGTGGCACCGTGCCCTCTCCAGCTAGTTCTTAAGTGATGGCGGAGCGGCGGCTAAAGATGAAGCTCTAATGGCTTTCACACAGATTGCTAAAGGCCAAGGTGGAGGCGGACTGAGACGGAGCTTGCGGTGCTCGTACAGACGCTCCCTCCCTCTCTCTCTCTCTCTCCCTCACACACACACTTCATCTCTCCCTCCCTCTCTCTCTCAACGCAGGGGTCAAGCGCAGGAGAATATTCCGCATGCTAAACAGGAGGGGAGAAGGTCACGCTCGGGCGTTTTCATACAGTCCAATGACAGGCCAGACTGCCCGACGCTGCGGCTCGCTGTTACACCACTAAATCAAGGCTCTCTTTCCAGCTAACGCCGGCCACAGCGCCGGCCCGAGGACACCCAAAGACAACAAGGACGAAGAGCCGCGGCGGTGAGTGACGGAAGGGGCGAGGCGCACTTTATGATTATATGGAAAACACTCAGTTGATTAATGCGCCCCGGCCGTGTGCTGGGACAACTCCTCAAACTTCACCAAAAAAAAAAAAAAAAACGCTGGGAAAATAAGCTGGAGGGCTGACTTTAATCTGACCTCTGACCTCCTTACCCAGGCACACATAATGCATTTCAGGAGGTGAAATATCTGCTTAGCTTCTGCAGGCTGGGAGGACAGAACGACTTTCAGGTATCATTTATCACAATTAAAAGATTGGAAAATGTGTTTTTCTTGTTCTTGGAGCTGTAACTGCGAGGAGCTCAGCACAGGAGAGGAACGCACCCTACACCTGGCGAGCATTCTGTCTAGCCACCCAATCATGGTATTATACACCAGGGCCTCGTTGCTGGTTGCAGTTGGGATGGCATTGGGAATGCATTTGGGTACTGAACCAGCTATCCTAGGTGTCAGTTCCAGCATTAACCATATCACCATACATTCAATTACACTTTCCATGAATCCGGTATTCATAATGCTTTATAAGTGCATTCATAAAGATCTATAAACCATTCATAATGCTTTAGAATACATGACTCAAGTCTTTGTAACTGTGCATAACTGGTCATAATCATGCACATAAACTGTGACAACACCATGGTATGAAGCATCACTGCACAAAGTGACTGTAACGGCATGTGAACTCTAATGAGCACTTATAAGCACTCTTCATAGACCTTCGGTAAGGTGATGTTATTGGTCAGCATTGAAAAGTGTCTTTTACTATTGGGTATTTCTGGGGACATATTATTTTTTCTCTTTTTTTAGTGTAAAAACGTATAATATATAATATAATATAATATAATATAATACATTCATTATAAAAGAATGAAAAAAAAATAAAAATGACCATAATATAATATAATATAATATAATATAATATAATATAATATAATATAATATAATATAATACATTCATTATAAAAGAATGAAAAAAATAAAAATGACCAAATATTAATGTATTAATAATGTAATATAATATAATATAATATAATAATACATTCATCATTAACAAATAATAAAATAAATAAAAATGATCTAATATTATGTAATAATAATTCCTTATTAATTATGAATAATCCATTAATTAGAATTTCACTACTTAATTGTGAGAAATGAAGTCTGTTTTTGAGTTAAATCAATATATTATATTATTTAATGATGAATAACTCCAAAAAATAGATTTATTTATGATGAGTTAATTTAAAGGTGTGATCTCTCTCAAATCACTAATTCTCAGGATTATGATTTTGGGGGGTTTATTATTATTATTATTATTATTATTATTATTATTATTATTCGGCTCTATTTAAAATATATTCCAATAAAACTAAAATGACTTAAAGCTTAAAAAATGGAAGTTACGTTCTGACGTTGTCAAATGGTGTTGAATGTGAAAATACATGACTAAATGAACCGAAAGCGTCCAGTAAGGGACGGTGGGTGATAGGAGGGGATGTCTCATGTCCTCCAAGAGTGCACAGACGCCCACTGCCTCATTACAGCACCTCTTGGATGAAACTTCGTCCCATTAAAGGTGAGTACCGCCACCCTCAGTCCTGTCCCGCCTCGTTAGTGAGTACGTATGCACATACTGAGCGTCTGTTTGAGTGTTTGCCCGTATGTCTGACCCAAGGACGTACCCTGTGATAAGGGTAGAGGACATGTTGTGCTTTAATTGAGGACCACCGGTACAAATCTCTGGTTCCTTTGGATGAAAGGTGTGTAGCCCCACAAGCCAGATTCCACTGACATATTCAATCATAGTAATTTAAATTCGCTGTCCAATCAGGTGATGCGCTTCTCATGTCCCTCACTAGACAATCCCGCTAATATGCATAGAGGCTCAACCTTGTATGTGAACATAGGACACTGAACGCACAGAACGACTCGCTCTGGTGTTGGTGGAGACGACCAGCGGATCTGTGTGTGGAGGCACCGCGGTCAGCACCGAGATGAAATCTCCAACCCTACCACACATTTTACGGGGACCGTGTGAGGATGTTCAAGCTGCATGGGATGGATTATCACAGGACACCATCAGGAACCTCTACAGCTCCATACCGAGACGTCTGGCGTGTTGGGTTAGCGAACACGGCGGCCCGACGCCATACTGAGAGACAGACTTCTGTATGTGTAGCTCAATAAATATTGATCATATCAGTCTAAATTTATCACCAGTTATTGATCCTGGTCACCTTTATCTACCTTCCCAACACACTTGCACTCCCACACCTCCTTCTGGGGGCAGTTATTGTTTTGATGGTGAGTATCTAATGGAGCTTTTCTCTTTTGTTTTGGTCGCTGGTTGCTGACTAATACTTAACATCAGCTACACCTTTTAGTGTGGTCATGAGGAAGGGGTAAAAAGAGGAAGTCATATTATCATATAATACAGTGTATCAGTGTAACATGGCCACCGTGTATGTGAATAAAGCACTCACTGGATGTAGAGGCTGCGGGCGTCCAGGACGGTGATGATAGGTGCCTCCACGTAGGACGGGGCAAGCTGACCGGTGAAGAGTGTGACCATGGAGCTGTTGGTGCAGCCTGCCTCAGTGCAGGCACTCAGGTGCAGCTTGTGTGGAGTGTACACACCTAGACCTGAATACACACAGAGCAGAGCACAAACAAGTGTTCAGTGCATATATACATATACATATATATATATATATATATATATATATATATATATATATATATATACATATATATAAGGCTAGGAGGCTCATAGCAGGTTCTCCTTCTGTGTATCTTAAAGCTTGGTATCACCATGGTATGAAGCATTATTGCACAAAGTGACTATAAGGGCATGTAAAAGCTAATGAGCACTTATAAGCACTCTTCATAGACTTTCGGTAAGATGATGTTACTGGTCAGTATTGAAAAGTGTGTTTTACTATTGGGTATTTTTTTTTTGTGTGTAAAAACTCGAAAAATATGGTATAATATAATAATACATTCATCATAAAATAATAAAAAATAAAAATGAACCATTATTAATGTATTAATAATATAATATAATATAATATAATATAATATAATATAATAAAACACAATAATATAATATAGTATAATACAATATAATATAATATAGAATAATACATTCATCACAAATAAATAATAAAATAAATAAATCTGAGCGAATATTAATCAGGTTCCTGTTCTCCTTGTGTTTCTTAAAGTTTTACTGTAGACTAAAAGCAGATAAAAGGCATCAAACTATAAAACAGAACTCATGGAATTATACAGTCCACCTTAAAACCCTCCAGAGTGGAGCTG
>JAMWET010001201.1:90000-95000 GCA_024036415.1 Prochilodus magdalenae | reverse complement strand
TAGGTGTACAGGTCCAGACTGTAGTCCATCTGTTTCTCTGTGTACTGTATTACCCTGTTCTTCAATGGTCAGGACCCCCACAGGACCACCACAGAGCAGGTATGATGTGGGTGGTGGATCATTCTCAGCACTGCAGTGACACTGACGTGGTGGTGGTGTGTTAGTGTGTGTGGTGCTGGTGTGAGTGGATCAGACACAGCAGGGCTGCTGGACACCTCAGTGTCACTACTGGACTGAGAATCGTCCACCAACCAGAACTATCCAGCCATCAGAGTCCTGTGGGCAGCGTCCTGTGGGCACTGTCCTGTGGGCAGCGTCCTGTGGGCAAGCGTCCTGTGGACGGCGTCCTGTGGGCAGCGTCCTGTGGGGCAGCGTCCTGTGGGGCAGCGTCCTGTGGGCAGCGTCCTGTGGGGCAGCGTGCTGTGCCCACTGATGAAGGACTAGAGGATGACCAACACTGCACTGTGCAGCAGCAGATGAGCTATCGTCTCTGACTGTCCATCTACAAGGTGGAGCAGCAAGGTAGGAGTGTCTAATAGAGTGGACAGTGAGTGGACACAGTGTCTAAACACTCCAGCAGCACTGCTGTGTCTGATCCACTCACACCAGCACCACACACACTAACACACCACCACCACGCCAGTGTCACTGCAGTGCTGAGAATGATCCACCACCCACATCGTACCTGCTCTGTGGGGGTCCTGTGGGGGTCCTGACCATTGAAGAACAGGGTAATACAGTACACAGAGAAACAGATGGACTATATGGTCTTTTCTATGTTTGTGATCTCTGATTGGTCTCCTGATGGTACAAATATGGATCTGTTACAGGTGTCTAACAACCATAATTCAGGACACACTCTGAATACACCTGGGAACATGTCTAACTGCAGATATTCTCACTAATATTGCAACTGCCATTTAAATTTCCTTCTACAAATTAAAGTACAGGCCAGTCCTGTATCCTAGATAACCAAAATATTCACTTCTTCCGGCTAGAGGTTTGACTCCTGAATGTAGTGTGACAACTTGCTAATAAGTTATGGTTGAGATGTCAAAGTGGAGGTTTGGTTACCCCGGATTGTTCTAATTTATCTACAGGCAGTGCGTTATTAGGTTAACGATCATAGCACTGCTCAAACAAATAAAAAAAAGGACCCTGTGATTTAAAAACTGTCCTCAACACATCAGTGTCAGTAGCTAAAATGTTAAAGCATCCATATTTAGAACATTAGTTCACAAGGTCACCGTCAATGTTTAAGGTAGCAGTAACTTCAGCCTCCAGCAGATGGCACTGCACGAGGATGATGGGGTGATTAATACCTGAGTGACGGGATCCATAGATTGGGAAGAGGTGCTACAGTGCAGGAAGTGTCTCGTTCCGTGTGTGGAAAATGGCTCCAGAGCAGATGTTAATGATTGGCTAAAGGAGGGACTGCATGTGGGCGTGGCCAAAGACCATAGTGTGAAGGAAGTAGCTGAATCTGCAGGTGTATGGAAGCGTACGGTCATACGGGTCTACCAGCAGTGGATACAATCCCAGTCTACAGGGAATTCTCCTCGGAACTGTGCCAGGGAAGGCATCCACCAAATCTGGACCACCTGACCAGTTCTTTGATGTGAGAGTGTCTGAACACTGATGTGGCTACATCCAGAACCTTGTCCAGTACATGCCCAATCCAGTCCCAGCTGTTGTTGGTGCTGGTGGAGGCATCACGAGCTATTAGGTAGGTTCAGTTACAGGGGGTTAATTTTTGTGAGCTTACATGAATTTAAAGGTACTCGATGCTAATACGCCACATACCTCGACTATTTGGGCTCTACAGCTAACTGGACTAATGGTAATGAAGGATTTGGAAACTACTAATTACGTTTATTCTACTGAAAGTCATTTAAGTGTTTATCCTTTATCCCGTTTGTTGAAAACTCCAGGTCTGCTATCCTAGACTGAAAAACAGGAGGCTCAGAGCCTCCCTACATGTGCATCCAGTTGTAATTCCAAACCACAGCTGACTGGGAATCAGTCTGTTTGCTATGGCCAGCACATCACGCTTTCCGTGCCTTAAAGACTGCACTAGCAACAGCTCACTGAAAGTTACTCTGCACAAGATCAGGACCGCTCAGTGCACGCTCCTGCATAAGCGATGACTCAAAGAGCTCCTCGAAAACAGCCCCTCTGAGTCGACGAGCTGCTCTGTCTGCTTCTTCGTTTCATCTGCTCTTTATGACAGCTAAACGCCGTTCAAAGAAACTTCCCCTGGGTAGGGCTGGGTAGCTCCCCTCTCTTTCAAATGCTAATCCGCCTCCACTTATTGTTTTCTTTCCGTATTCATGCTCTTCTACTGAGTAAACATGAGTGTAAGGGAACAGACACACCGATGTACTCGAGTCGGTACAGACTTGGGGTTTTGAAAGGACCCCTTAGCTTTATAATGTGGGTTTACAGCAGGGCTTTAGAAGTGAATCTCCACAACAACATCCCTTAGGCTTTAATAAACCATCATCCTCAAGCGCAAGGCGAGCATCGGAATGTTACGTCGTGTCTCTGAAACGGTCGTTTTTAATAGGAGAGGGAAATTGACGGAGGAATTCATTGCGTGTAGTTTTGGATGCTGGAAATGTTCATGCTATGGGCATGGCTAGGGGCTAAGGGCAGATGATGTTATCGAATGGTAGTGATGCGGTACTCAGGGAAGGTATATTAATCCATCACTTCTGGACGCAATCCCAGTCTCAGGGACTCAAAACCTTCTCGAGACCATTCAGGAAAGAGTGCAGAGTGGTAGTGGCCCCACGAAGCTTAGCGCATGCTACTCAGGATAGTTCCTATTGAAGACCTAGTTGGCATTTAGCAAGAAGTTTATAAAAATATGTTTCATTTTAATAAACAATATTTGTTTGGACTGAGTATGACAATGGCAGAAGCCCATATTGAGGGAACCAATGACAATGTGTGCTTAGTTATGTTAACAAAATCAGGTTTCCGTTTAGCTCGCTGTTCATTTACATATAATTTGAACAATAATAATAAAAAAAAAAAAAAAAAAATATATATATATATATATATATTTATATATATATTATTTTTTTTTTTTTTATATATATATATTGGAAATATATATGGGAATTCATTTTATGTGATGTGTATATATATATATATATATATATATATATATATATATATATATATATATATATATAGATAGTATATATAGATAGTATATATATATATATACATATAGATAGTATATATAGATAATATATATATATATATATATATATATATATATATATATATATATATAAGATATATTTTCTAAAAAAAAGTTTTAATCTGGTCCTTTAATCTAGTCCTGTCTCAGTCTCAGATTGACTTGACTTGACATAACTTGACTCTAGTGGTCTTGACTGTAACGCTATCAAACAGTGTAACGCTGCGACTGTTACCCAGGTCAAATAACACAGCGGTCACTTACCGGTGATGTTGACGGCCGTCTCGTTGCCTTGGTAGATGAACCTGTTGTCCTTGTACAGAGTGTAGTGGGTGATGATGCCATTGGGTTTCTTGGGGGGATCCCAGAGCACAGACAGAGACTCTGGGTACGGAACTGCATGAGGGGAAACGACTTCCTCAGGAGCTATGGAAGGATGGACAGGAGGTTAGAAGAAAGGATCTGGGCTTCTGTATGTCTAGAACGTTCCTGAAGAAAAACATTTGCATATGATTGTGTAACCATGACCACGAAGCATATGAGTTACTCCTTTTAAATATGGGGGACGGCTCAGCAGGGAAGACTCTATGGATGTGTGGAACAGAGTTCGTCTGCCTATTCATCTGTCAGTATTCCTTTATCCCCAGTCTTACTTTTCCTTCTCGATGACTCCAGCTTGATGCTTAGTGTACAGCAAAGAGAGGTCATGATGGCAGCCTCACCTGGTGGCTAAGAAACCAATCTTGAAAGGCTGGTTTGAACCCTGATGATTTAATCAGAGACTCATCTATGCACTATTCACTTTACTGTATATACTGTACATCTGGACACTCTGACACTTACTGTATACACTGTACATATACTGTACATCTGCACTCCTGGACACTCAACTCCACTTAAATATCATGTCTATGATGTTAATTCATTCTGTTCATTTATCTGCTGATAACTGCGTCCCTCGCTCATTTATTTATTACTTTTGCACTACAGCCTGTTTTGTACTTCTGTGTATATATTTCTTGCCTCCTTACCAAGTGAGATATATTTATATATTTATATTAACATATCCATAGATAGTGACTCGCTGTATGTATAGTTCTATAGCCTATACCTTAATAGTTAGTAATACTGCTCGCTGCCCGTTACTGAAGTGTGGCATTTCCTTTTTAGGTTTCTCATACTGCACAACACTGTTTTATTTTTATATTTTTGTATTATTATGTGTATCTGTGCTGTTCGTTTTTTGTGAAACCGCTACTGGCTGCTAAATTTCCTTCGGGATCAATAAAGTATCTATCTATCTATCTATCTGATATTACTTTATCCCAGTTGTGGTGTGGATATGGCGGGGCGGACAACTGCCAGATTCCATAATGTCAAGTCTGCACCGTATTTGGACTGATGCCGTTACCCAGATAGCGAATTGTTGTTGATAGCGACCCGGATTGTTCTGACCCAAATCTGGCCCACATTCCCCATTTTCATTACAGTTTGCTGCTAGGCAGGACCGACATATCCGTGCCAGAGGTGGACCGAATCTGTTTTGGAACATGTGGGCTATTTGAGTTTTTATAAATGTGGGCCATTTTGGCTCACATGCAGTTTTCCGGTGGGCAGCACTGCCATATCTGTGCCAGAGGTGGATCAGAGCTGTTTTGGGGAAGGTGGGCCAAATGCATACTCTTAATACGGGCCACTTCTGGCTCACTGCGGATTGCCAGTGCCAGCAGTGCCATATCTTTAACAGATGTGGCCCACACCCACATGTAATCTAGGTAACTATGTTAAG
>JAMWET010001201.1:60000-85000 GCA_024036415.1 Prochilodus magdalenae | reverse complement strand
CCGCTTTAGTCTTGTTGGAGACGCCTGGTGTCCCTCCACCTCCACCCCTACCGCACCATCTGCAGGAACTGTGTGAGGATGTTCAAGCTGCATGGGATGGATTATCACAGGACACCATCAGGAACCTCTACAGCTCCATACCGAGACGTCTGGCGTGTTGGGGTAGCAAACACGGCGGCCCGACGCCATACTGAGAGACAGACTTCTGTATGTGTAGCTCAATAAATATTGATCATATCAGTCTAAATTTATCACCAGTTATTGATCCTGGTCACCTTTACCGTCCTTCCCAACACACCTGCACTCCCACACCTCCTTCTGGGAGCGGCTGGCCGTGCCTTCCCTGGCACAGTTCTAAGGAGAATTCCCTGTAGACTGGGATTTTATCCACTGCTGGTATGACCGTACGCTTCCATACACCTGCAGATTCAGCTACTTCCTTTACACTATGGTCTTTGGCCACGCCCACATGCAGTCCCTCCTTTTAGCCAATCATTAACATCTGCTCTGGAGCCATTTTCCACACATGGAACGAGACATTCCCTGCACTGTAGCACCTCTTCCCAATCTATGGATCCCGTCACTCACACCCCGCATGTATTTATAGCCCCATTATCCTCGTGCAGCGCCACCTGCTGGAGGTTGAAGTTACTACCACCTTAAACATGCAAGTTAATGTGATGGCATTGAGAAGACTAAACCCCACATGAGATCGCTCTTTAGTCCACAAGGACCATACAGGACACTCTGTAGGTGTACAGGTCCAGACTGTAGTCCATCTGTTTCTCTGTATACTGTATTACCCTGTTCTTCAATGGTCAGGACCCCCACAGGACCACCACCGAGCAGGTACTACATGGGTGGTGGATAATTTTATAGATGGCTGCTTGTGCGTTTTGTCCACGATATTGCCACACCATTCTCCCCTCCCTACACATTAACCATTGTCAAGTCCAATCTCACTGCCATGGCATCTTTCCACCTGCAACCTTTCTTTTGAATCCCAGTTACGGCTTTTAAGTCAGGGTCTAAAAGCGCTTATCCTGAGCTGGTAAACTCAGTGCGTAGTGTTAAAAGGCTAGCCAGCGTTAGCAGTAGTTTAAAAAAAATGGGCCTGGCTTCAGACGGCCGGCGCAGCCCTTACCCGTCAGCCGCTGCGTGCTGGGGAAGGTGGCGCTGATCGGGGGGGAAGAGGGACGGTCCCGGCTGTACGCCTTTACCACGTACTGCTCAATTACACCTCTGACCCCAGGCGGCTCCGCCCAGCTCACCTCCGCGCTGGAGCCATTTACACTGGCAACTCTGGAGGGAGGCAGCACACTTTGTGGAACTGCAAGAGGGATAATAGGGGAAGGAGGGAGGGGAAAGAGGGGGGTGAGAGAGAGAGAGAGAGAGAGAGAGAGAGAGAGAGAAGGAGTGTCAAAGCAAAAGCAAAGGAAAAGAGAGAGCACAGGAATCCAGATGGGAGAAAGAGAGAAGGAGATGGAGCGAGAGTGAGAGGGAGCAGGAAAGGGAACGAGAGAGGGAGAGAGAGAGAGAGAGCGTGTCAGGCCAAAGAAAAGCAGCGCACATATTCTTCACTTTTAATAGACACAGTAAATCATATCCAACCATTAGCATAAATACAATTTATTAGAGTTGTAACTTTTTCAGCGCTGATTTAATATGACTGTACATCCACCGTTCATTCCGGGCGATATTTCACATCCATCGGGAACGGCCTCTTTCACTACCAGACTCACCTTTTACAAGGAAGCATAATAAACAGTCAGACGCATGCAGAGCAGGCAGCAGACGCCACGCATGTAGCATCTCATGTGTTAGGCAGCTTCCTATTTATGTGCGTGATGTATGTGGCAGGATATACCCATTACTCCTATTGTACAGAACAGGCCACACTCAGAGCCTGCCTGCTCTCCTTCCCTGTTATTCAGATCATAAGCTCTTCAAATGGGATGCGTGCTTTTATCTGCGTTTGTCTCACTTACCGGTATTATCTCCGTTTCTGCTTCTCTAAAGTTATCATACAAGCCTTCCCAAGCTGGTTTAAGTGGCACAGTCCAGTCACATTATTGTGACCACCAGCTAATATCCAGAGTAACGGCCGTGTGCAGCCCGGACAGCAGCTACACCCGCTGGGGTGACTCAGTAAGGTCCTGGTAGGTTGTCACAGGTATCTGGAGCAGTGCTGACTGTAGTGCATCTCACAGCTGCTGGAGGGGGCGTGGTGGAGGACCCATAGAGCGAACGCGACGATCGAGGTGGTCCTAGAGATGCTCAAATGGGTTCAAGTCTGGGGAATTAGGGGACTAGGGTAGTACTTGGAAGTCTTGGTCAACCAGTGTCAACAGTGGTGGCACCCAGTGGTCTGCCGAAGAACCTCTGAACGCAGGCTGGCTCCCTGAACCGCACCAGGGTTCTGAGAAGTGAACGGACCCAGTTTAGGAACCGGGGTTCTTTTGTTCTAAAAGGACTATGGGTGTCGCCGTTGTTGCCTTCTTCTTCCTGACACACCCACGGATGCCATGATGGTTCGTGCTGAAGAACCTACTACTCTTTGGTTACCGCTGGGATTGAACTTTTCAGGATCTGAACTAGCTTACCTGTGGTGGAAATGAACCGAGCAGTTCCAAAGTAGGAACTGGAACGGACCGCATTCCACGTTGGTGGAGATATTTGGTGACCTGAGCCTGATTCAACTACTAACCACACGGTCAAACCACATACACACACTATGGGGCAGTGAGCACACTAGCTTAGAGCGCTGGGCACAAGTGTATCCACAGTGCCCAGGGGGCAAGGTGCCTTGCTCAAGGGCACTTCAGTCGTTACTGTTGCTTCAGGGAATCGAACCGTCGACCCTCTGGTTAAAAGGCTGGTTCCCTAATGTGGATACAAGGATAACTCCATTCCAGCTATATGGGGTCACAGAATGTCACAGAATAGTTTGGTATGAATATCAGCCTTTTAATAATCGCATTATTAATACTAATGCTGAAGGAACTCATGCACCGTCTCAGTACACCTGATCCACACATGCTACCTCTGAGTGGCATGAGCAGCCCAGCAGGATGACCACTGCTACAGCTCACCTGTGCTGGACATTCACACACAGTGTTGTACTGTGGAGCGAAGGAGCAAGGAAGTTATGGAGACATCCAAACGGACGAACAGTCAAACCAGCCAATCGGATCAATTAAAATATGATTTAGGAAGAGCACCGTACACTTGATTATCCTCGACGACGTTCCGACTGGGGCTGGGCAAATTTTTATTATGATTTAATTTTTTAATGAATTTTATTATTTTTTTCATTCATTCCAGTGTATACTTATATTTGCTACATGATCCTAATTGGCTGCTGTTGACCTCTAAGCACCACACTGCTGCAGTACCGGAAAGATGGAGGGTGTGCTGTTATAAACGAATGGTTTAATGGGTGTTTCTGCTCTGTAGTTTGAATCCTTCATCTGGCTAATTCTCACAAATCCAACAATGCTGTGACTCTGTGTTGAGCTGCTAGCCAGCAATGAGGGGTGAAGTGGGAGGGCTGAAACCAACACACACCTCTCCACAATGGCAGCTGTTGAGACAGAACATGGCCAGTGCACCTGGAGCTTTATTGAAATTAAACGCTAAGAGATCGTCTCACTTGCTCATCTAAATCACCAACAGGTTGTAAAAATTAGAACACATACACGGCATTACGAGGTTTCCACAAATACACAGCGCAAAACTCACTGACTGTGCAGAAACGTGCCGACTTAGCTCTCTCGCTCTCTTCCCTCGCTCTCTTCCCTTACCATTCTTCTTCCTCTCCACACAAGCCGTTCATTTTTAAAGAGGTAGCATTTGTGATGTGTGCTCTTACCCTGAGCTACATGATAAGCTATCGCTGAGCACCATCTCATCTCCCTGACTGTTACTGATATTGTTCTGATAAGAAGGAAATGGACTGCCCTGAAAACTATGACACAAACAAATACCAGTACAGAGAGAGAGAGAGAGAGAGAGAGAGAGAGAGAGAGAGAGAGAGAGAGAGAGAGAGAGAGAGAGAGAGAGAGAAAGAGACAGAGAGAGAGAATAAGAGAGAGAGAGAGAGAGAGAGAGACAGAGAATAAGAGAGAGAGAGAGAGAGAGAGAATAAGAGAGAGAGAGAGAGAGAGAGAAAGAGAGAGAGAGATAGAGAGAGAGAGAGAATAAGACAGAGAATAAGAGAGAGAGAGAGAGAGAGAGAGAGAGAGAGAGAGAGAGAGAGAAAGAAAGAAAGAAAGAAAGAAAGAAAGAAAGAAAGAAAGAGAAAAAAACAGAGAGAGAGAGAGAGCGAGAAAGAGAGAGAAGAGAGAGAGGGAGAGAGAGAGAGACAGAGAACAGAGAGAGAGAGAGAGAGAGAGAGAGAGGCAGACAGAGAACAGAGAGAGAGAGAGAGAGAGAGAGACAGAGAGAGAGAGAAAGAAAGAAAGAGAGAGAGAGAGGGAAAGAGAGAGCAAGAGAGAGAGAGAGCGACAGAGAAAGAGAGAAAGAGACAGAGAGAGAAAGAGAGACAAAGAGAGAGAGAAAAAGAGAGAGGGGGTGGAGGGGGAGAGAGAGGGGAAGAGAAAGGGAG
This sequence comes from Prochilodus magdalenae, assembly GCA_024036415.1. Classification (NCBI taxonomy): domain Eukaryota; kingdom Metazoa; phylum Chordata; class Actinopteri; order Characiformes; family Prochilodontidae; genus Prochilodus; species Prochilodus magdalenae. The sequence goes on along the minus strand of JAMWET010001201.1, from coordinate 80,394 downwards.
GAAGATAAAGAGAGAGGGGAGAGAGAGAAAGAAAAAGAGGAGAGAGAGAGTGTGAGAAAGGAGAGCAAATGCAAAAAAAAAGGGAGAGGGAGGGAGAGAAAGGAAGAGAGAGCAAAAGAGAAAAGGACAGAGAGTGAAAGAGAAAGAGAGAGAAAGAAGAAAAGACAGAAAGAAAGAAAGGGGTGTCAGGGGTGTAGATGAATGTATACCTGTCTCTCGACTGCGTCCTCGCTGCCACGGTCCGGCTGCCCACCCTCCCTCTCCAGATGCCATCACTCTGTATAAATACTCTGTTCAGAAACAAAGCAGCTTTAGACACGACGGCGTACGACCCACACTCACGCTCTCACACAGAACCAAACCCGGATCTGCGCAGAACGAGAACCGCAGAGAACAACTTACAGGACGATCAAGAGCTGGAGCTCACCCGATCCAACTTTAATCAACTGTTCAGCCTTCAAACAACTGATCATGTGATCCTCGCACCGGCGTGGATACGTTTAGACACATCAAACAACAACTGGGAATCCATGTAGCATCAACCAATCATACATTCTCTACCTTCTAATGATGATTTAAAGACACACCACATATAAGTATATACAGTGGGGTGTGAAAGTTTGGGCAGCGTTGTTAATTTTCCTGATTTACCTTTATAAAGCATTGATTATTTGGATAAAAAAATTGCGTTAAATATATCATATGGGGGACAAACACAGTGATATTTGAGAAGTGAAATTAAGTTTATATGATTTACAGAAAGTGTGCAATAATTGGTTAAACAAAAGTAGGCAGGTGCATAAATTTGGGCACTGTTGTCATTTTATTGATTTCAAAACCTTTAGAAGTAATTATTGGAACTCAGATTTGGTTTGGTAAGTTCAGTGACCCTTGACCTCCATACACAGGTGACTCCAATTATGAGAAAGGGTATTTAAGGGGGGCAATTGTAAGTTTTTCTCCTCTTTGCATCTTCTCTGAAGAGTCGCAGCAGGGAGTCTCAAAACAACTTTCAAATGACCTGAAATCAAAGACTGTTCACCGTCATGGTTTAGGGGAAATATACAGAAAGCTCTCTCAGAGATTTCAGCTTTCAGTCTCCACTGTGAGAAACACTGTAAGAAAATGGAAGACCACAGGCACAGTTCAGGTCAAGGCTCGAAGTGGCAGACCAATAAAAATCTGGAATAAACAGAAGCGAAGGATGTGGAGAACAGTCAGAGTCAACCCCCAGACCAGCACCAAAGACCTACAACATGATCCTGCTGCTGATGGAGTCACTGTGCATCGTTCAACTATTCGGCGCACTTTACACAAGGAGATGCTGTATGGGAGAGTGATGCAGAGGAAGCCTTTTCTCCGCCCACATCACAAACAGAGCCGCTTGAGGTATGCTAAAGCACATTTGGACAAGGTGCTGTGGACTGATGAAACTAAAATAGAGTTATTTGGGCATTAGAAGGGCCGTTATGCATGGAGGAAAAAGAACACAGCACTCCAAGAAAAACACCTGCTACCTGCAGTAAAACCTGGTGGTGGTTCCATCATGCTGTGGGGCTGTGTAGCCAGTACAGGAACTGGGAATCTTGTTAAAGTTGAGGGACGCATGGATTCCAATCAATATCAGCAGATTCTGGAGACCAATGTCCAGGAATCAGTGACAAAGCTGAAGCTGCGCCGGGGCTGGATCTTCCAACAAGACAACGACCCTAAACACTGCTCAAAATCTACTAATGCATTCATGCAGAGGAACAAGTACAACGTTCTGGAATGGCCATCTCAGTCCCCAGACCTGAGTATTACTGAAAATCTGTGGTGTCACTTAAAGAGAGCTGTCCATGCTCGGAAACCATCAAACCTGACTGAACTAGAGATGTTCTGTAAAGAAGAATGGTCTAAAATACCTTCAGCCACAATCCAGACTCTCATTAGAAGCTATAGGAAGCGTTTAGAGGCTGGTATTTCTGCGAAAGGAGGATCTACTAAAGGTTTTTTTTTTGGTGCCCAAATTTATGGACCTGCCTACTTTTGTTTAACCAATTATTGCACACTTTCTGTAAATCATATAAACTTCATTTCACTTTTTTTTAGTGTTTGTCCCCTATATGATATATTTAATGGACTTTTTTATCCAAACAATCAATGCTTTATAAAGGTAAATCAGGAAAATTAACACCACTGCCCAAACTTTCGCACCCCACTGTATAATAAGCATATATAATATTATACTATGGTACATCAGGAGAAGTCTGTAGAGTCTTTACATTCACCAACAACATCCTATTATTCAGGTGTGTCTATGCTATTGCCAGGTTTGGACATAATTGAATGACGGCTGATTGGACACTATAAGGTGCAGTAAAACGTTCTTTAACTGAGAATGTGGGAGAATCCTGGGAAATCTAGATATTGCCCATCCTATAGCAAATTGACGGCTCCATACAGTAATATAAACATATAGGTCATCTATTTTTCTCCTGACCACAAACACAGCGGCATTGTGGAAGCCTCAGAAACGAGCTGAGTTTGAGGTCAGGGAGGGAAGCGCTAACAGCTGAGCTGCTGTATTTGCACTGAAGCTGCCTTTTAGCCCAGCCTCCGTCAGAGACTGGAGCCCAGAGAGATGCGCTGGCTATATTTGGCCCCCGGGCGTCAGCCGAGCCTACCTTTCTCAACACTTTCAGCAGAGTGCTGATGAAGGGGACAGTGCAGGCTGCTTTAGCCGTGACCTCTCCACTCCCCCTGATGTCAGGGCAGTGTCCGCTGCTGGGCTGGACATGCACTGTTTTGTTTAGCCCTTATGAGAACAAAAGCCCAGCAGAAACAAAAACAGGCCGAGCGATCGCCTGAGACATCGCCCGAGAGGAGGCCCGAGAGGACGCCCCAAGCAAAAGGCCAAGGTATCTCCGGGTCAACAAGGCCTGGCTGCAGCGCTGGCGGCGTACAGCGTGTGAGGGTCTGTGTGTGTGTGTGTTTTCTTTTCACCAGTGAAGGGCTGCAGAGTCAGGTCCAGGGCGCTGCTCTCCCTGCCTGCGTACACCAGGATGGAGTCGTTTCCCCGGCAGTTAACACTGGTGTCAGCTGACAGGCATCCATCCAGATTGACTCTGACAGCGCCATGGGACGCTGCGGCCAAGTTTACGACAGGCCCGCGCGCCGCCAATCGAACGGCCCTGATGCACCCGCCAAAACCTGAGAGAGGGAGAGGGAGAAAGACAAAGAGAGAGAGAAAGAGAGACAGACAGAGAGAGAGAGTCAGGCACATTCTGCACTGGCCTAGTTATCTAAAGCAAGGCACGCTATCAGAGGCATCCTGGTAGACAATGAGCAACTGGGTAAAGTTAGTTCTGGCTTATTTGTACATATATATAACCAGAATATAACTAGGATCAATATATATATATATATATACATATATATACATATATATATATATATATATATATTGATCCTAGTTTAATTATATATATATTGTAGTGATGTGTGCATCCACATACATACATACATACATATATATATATATATACAAAATAAGTGTCAATTCTGAACTCCAGAAGTCAAAACTTGGAGAATTGGTTAATATAATATAATATAATATAATATAATATAATATAATATAATATAATATAATATAATATAATATTTCATGAAGCTCTAAACTGTATTCTAAAACTCAGTATCCAAATCATATCACTGCAAGGTCAGAGTTGTGCCCCACTGATGTCTCTATGGTCCAGACTGAGTTGTGAAGGGGTCACATAAACCCTGTCCGGGTCACTGTGTGCATCCACACACGTCTCTCTCACCATGCAGCAGACTGTGTCGGTGCAAGGCTGGGTGCTCTAGCCCGGCTGGGACTCCCCCCAGATAAAGAGGAGAGCTGATAGTCAGTGGGCCTCCTTCATGACTCCTTTGTTCTTCCATGGCTTCGTTAAGACCAGCTCCGGCCAGGGCTCCCCTCTTGAGCACACTGACGCTGTTCCAGCCACCGTCACAGTAAGACAGGCCCACCCACACGGCTAGCTCAGCACTCTGCTCTCCCCAGCGCAGCGCCCAGGAGAGGATACCGCCCTGCAGCTCCGCCTGGACAGACACACACATCCCAAAGATGAACAACCGTGACACAGGACAACACGGATTCTGTACATATTTGGGATTCCAGCAATGTTATCTTGTTTGGGAAAACTTTTTAAAGGGAGATTCCATCAAATTTCAAAATTTAGAGGAGGTAACTTTCTCTCCATTAATGAACCTTCATGTCATGTTAGGTCTCTTAACTTGTTGACAGCTTCATTATCTCATCGGGTTTTTTAAACTCCACCTTTCAGCACCGTGAAATGAGTGGGAGGGGCAATGCACAGCTTGTGTCATACACTACAGTCTTAGATTCAGGTCCATCCCGTGTATATTGAGGTTGCATTGAGCCACGGTTTAGACATACTGTGCTTGTGCTACAGAGATCTGGCTGTAAATGCTACACAGTCTGGATGTGGCTGTTATATGAGCTGTCTCAGAAGTTTGCTGCAGGTAGTCAGGTGTAGCATCCGGAACCACACCAGCTGAACTCACCAAAATGTAATCCCCGCCGTTGGTGTCATAGGCAAAGAGCAGCAGTGCATTAAGCTGATCCGTTTTAAACTCAAAGGATATTTCAAAATGATCCCCACCGGTGAACACCTCTGGTTTCAGTCTGAGGAATCCTGGGAAACAGGAACAAGTGTGTCAGTGCATGAGTTAATAATCTAAACCGCACTAACATTAGAGATGTATGATATGATTAAAAATCAGATATGCCAATTAGAAAAGTGCATTTCCTGAGGGATGGTTGCACAGCTTGCTAGATGAGGACCGAGGGATGAGTAAACGAGTGCGGGTCAGTGTGGCTGTGGACTAGTGTTTGGGGCCTGGGCCCTGGTGAGTATGTGATGTTTGGTGGTTCTCGGGTGAATGGAAACTGCCGGCTTTCGGTATGTCCAAAAATGACTGGGACTCTACGGGAGGAACGAGGGATGAATAAACGACACGTAAACAAGTGTGGGTCAGTGTGGCTGTAGATTAGACTGCCCTTGGTGAGTATGTGAGGTTTGGTGGTTCTGGGGCGAACGGAAACATTACTGCTTGGTTTGTGTCAAAAATGACTGGGACTCTATGGGAGGAACGATGGATGAATAAATGACAGGTAAACGAGTACAGTACCAGTGTGACTGTAGATTAGTGTTTGTGGACCTGTCCTTAGTGAGTATGTGAAGTTTGGTGGCTCTTGGGTGAAGGACACTGCCAGTTTTGGGTATGTCCAAAAATGAATGGGACTGTATAGGAGGAAGAAGGGATGCGTATAGAAAGAGAAACGGACGAGTGCAGGTCAATCCAACACTGAGCTGCGCCCTGAGCTAGTGTATCCGATTTGGTGTCTCTAGGTCGAGCGTAAGTAGTGTAGATAGGCACGCGTTTTTCAATCCTATTCATTCTCTATGGAGAAAAATTCCGTGAAAATTTCTTCCTACACGGAATCTGTGCATCCGATCAAAAGTCCATATCTCAAAAACTGAATATGAGAATAATAATAGTAAGAAGAAGAATATAAATCGAATAACAGTGTAGTTGCGCAACCATAGTTACCATGTAAATGCACAATATACTAAAACACAGACTGTAATGTGGTTACGTTGGATCATGTGGCGTTCCTGACTCCTCCCATTCGGAATATCTGAGGTTGGTTAGGAAACTCATGGCATATCATTTATAAGAACTTACTGAATGCTTAGAACCTCATTTGCATATTTTGCCCCTATGCCAGATCAGTATTGCACAGGCTGGTAGAGTGTGCATCCCGGCTTTAAGGATGAGGAATCATAGACCGAGCTCAAATCTGGTCCGGGTGCATTACCGTGTCCCAGGAAGTAGACCCCATGCTCAGAGTCCGAGGGACAGCCCTCCCAGCCTCCATACGTCTCATGCTCCTCCAGGGCTGAGTCCCAGTCTAACGGCTCCCACATAGCCACAGGGCTGCTCGCCCTCTGGACCATGACGTCCTTCACGCAACCTGCAAAACCTTGCCGCACCAGTCTGGCTGGACCTACACCAACACAACCAGTTAGGAACAGGAGTTGGGAGTTAGGCTCGTACCATGGAAATTCAAATCTCTGTTTTATTCCAATTTAATTTTGAACTGAAGTATATATGCACAAATTAATATCTGAAATTCAATCAAACAAAGTTTTCAAGTTTCCAGCTCGATTTTTAGATTTCGGAACAATAATAATAAGCATAATTAGGGTTACTATGTCGGTTGTCATGACACGCTTATGTAGGTGCCATGTAGCTTTATGAACAGTGTCCTACAGTAAAGTGTTATTAGATTTTATGTAATGTTATAATAACTGGCACAGTGTCACCACACCAAGTGTTATAACATGGCCTGAGGTCATCCAAAATCCAAAACACACAGGTGTTGACTCTGCAGCCTTTATGACAAACGATGCACCTTGAAATAAGCCTCCCTAAATGTTCACGTGCCCTCTTTCCTCGACCTACAGAAGCAGGTCACGTTAATTTGTAACGGTAACCGTGCCGACAACAAGCCTCAGCTGCCGTTCTGATTTGAGCCGCCGTATTACCCGAGTCTTGGCGGTGCACAGTGAAATCCTCGGGAAGCCCTCCGAAAAAAACTCCAGTGTTTTGCCCGATGATGGTACTCCCACTGGTCGCTGATGCCGAACCTGGTGAAGAGATCAAACAGAAATCAAACCAAACGGAGGGAATGAGCTATTTAGTGAACTGAGAGATTACTCCAGTATCCTAGATGCTTCAACATCTGTCCAATGCCTTCCATCTTCGCTAAGTATAGCATCGCTGTCCAAAGAAAAACCATGTATCTCCATTTTTGTTGATTTTTACTTTTATGCCTCATTGGATCACATGAGCTGCTGTTTACACTGGCTGTGAATTTCATGAAGAATGGACTGACAGAAACGGCCCAAAACTGCTTGGAAAGACGTCTGGTTCCATTGACTTCCATTCAAATTAAATTAGGTTTTGGCCTCTCCTGTAAAGTTGCCATTTTGGAGATGCCTGTTGTTCTTTGGACAGCGACAATATGGAAATATGCCTAATAGACTATACGCTACAGATGCATCAGACTCATCAGAGATTAGACTGAAAACAGCTGGAGTGATCCTTTAAATGAATTAGTACTGGTGTGGCTGGTTAATACAATCTGACACAGTAGATTTGAGTTTATGGATTTAAGTATCACTACTAATCACATGACTACTGGAGTCGTTCTTCCAGGAGGTCTAGACGACAAAGTTGGGATGCTATGGAATGCATATGGTACACAAGTCTTATATTATCACTACTGTAGGTGCTCACTCTGGTGGAGACCTCTGGGCGTAGGAATTTTACGTATATGTGATTTACCCTGCTACCAGCCGGCCTCCGTGTTCAGTGAGGTCGAGGTCAGGGCTTTGTTGTCAAAAAGGAGAACAAAGGACACTACACTCTTTCATTCTATCAGCTCCACTGACCATACAGGACACTCTGTAGGTGTACAGGTCCAGACTGTAGTCCATCTGTTTCTCTGTATACTGTATTACCCTGTTCTTCAATGGGCAGGACCCCCACAGGACCACCACAGAGCAGGTATGATGTGGGTGGTGTATCATTCTCAGTACTGCAGTGACACTGACGTGGTGGTGGTGTGTTAGTGTGTGTGGTGCTGGTGTGAGTGGATCAGACACAGCAGTGCTGCTGGAGTGTTGAGACACTGTGTCCACTCACTGTCCACTCTATTAGACACTCCTACCTTGCTGCTCCACCTTGTAGATGGACAGTCAGAGATGATAGCTCATCTGCTGCCGCACAGTGCAGTGTTGGTCATCCTCTAGTCCATCATCAGTGGGCACAGGACGCTGCCCACAGGCTGGATAGTTCTGGTTGGTGGACGATTCTCAGTCCAGCGGTGACACTGAGATATCCAGCAGCCCTGCTGTGTCTGATCCACTCACACCAGCACCACACACACTAACACATCACCACCACGTCAGTATCACTGCAGGGCTGAGAATGATTCACCACCCACATACTACCTGCTCTGTGGGGGTCCTGTGGGGGTCCTGACCATTGAAGAACAGGGTAATACAGTATACAGAGAAACAGATGGACTACAGTCTGGACCTGTACACCTACAGAGTGTCCTATATGGTCAGTGGAGCTGACAGAGTGGATAATGAGTGTACATAGAAGGAGCTGGTTTAATTGTTTTACTTTTTTTTAACTTTTTTTCCATTTACTTTTACGGTTGGACAGGGCAGATCTAGCATGGCAAACTGAGTTGCAGCAAAGATGCCATGCTTAAATTCACCAGGCTCCTCAGTGCAACCCACTCCACGGGCAGTAATTGTCCTCGGAGACCTGCTTCGCCACGTGATAGATTGGTGTTTTCACCTGTTGGCAATTTGTATGGCCAAAAAAACCTGCAGTCGGAATAATTCAGAGGGGTGTCCACATACTTTTGGCCATATAGTGCAGACTGGCAGTATAGAACGGTCTGGGATTTTGGCAGGGCTTTTAAAATGTAGGATTCGATTCTGGCCCAACATGAAACGCGCACAGCAAAGCATGCATGAACGTACGTCCTTCGTTTTTCTGAGAGCACGGCTGGTTATTATCCAAGCCTGAAAGATGGCTGTCTGTGCAGTTTGCAGTGAATGCCAAATATTCAATGGCTTCTGGTAGCCCACAGGAGATAATGTCATAACCTTAATAGAGTCACAGGCAGACAGAGAGAGACACACACACATCCAGTCTAGCGCGAGAGGGTGCTCAGTGCGATGATTCAGAAAGCACGGCTCCTCTCTGCCAGTCTTAATTGAAATGCAAGTTCAGGAAAGGGAGCAGCTCCTGTAGTCTAATTATTCTAATCACACAATGAATGGCAAAGATTAACCTTGATAATTCCTCTGCTTGGAAATCTGCAGAAACCCGGGCTTTAGAGGCATCGATGAGGAGGAGTGTAAGGAGTTGGCCTATGAATATGATAGGTGTGTGCATGTGTATGTGTGTGTGTGCCATTACCACTGTATTGATCGTCCACAATGATCGTTCCCACGGCCTGCTTCCTGGTAGCGATCAGACGGTGCCACTGGTTGTCGTTATACCTCTTTCCTCCATCGTTCTGTGGACTGAGGGCCACGGCCGAGGCCTAACATCAAAAACCGGAGGTTAATCACACACCAATCGTCCCGCCGCTGCCAACACAGCTATGCAACAGCTCATAAGCCTTCAGGAGCTTAGTCCACCAGAGCCAGGCTCGCCGCCAGTCTTCCCCAAAGCCAGTGCAGCACAGGGCCTGACCAATATCCACGCTTTGAGACTAATATTAAAATTCAGGGTTAGGGTGAACCCCCCAGCTCATCACAAAGATCAACACACTTACATATATCCACCTATTTGGCATACAAGAGTTTAGCTCCGCCCATTCTCTCAGAAGTTATAAGGAGCGTTGTGTCTAAACCTGTGTCAGTACTTTCACCCATGTATAGCTTCTCTGTACTTCTTCCACCCCTGTCGTTTTGTTAAAGATTAGTTTCGGGCGTACTGGAAATGCTTTTGTTATTTTACAGTCTCTTTAGAGGACAGAAACACAAAACCTCATGGTCACTAGTTCATCTTACATCAGAAGTTGCCTGTAACCGATATAGATCACCAATCAATCCTTGAAATTGTTTCGTATTACCAATCAACCAATATACACTCCTCATATCTGCACCCAGAAGGAGGTGTGGGTGTGCGGTGGTGTTGGGAAGGAAGATGAAGGTGACCAGGATCAATAACTGATGATAAATTTAGACTGATATGATCAATATTTATTGAGCTACACATACAGAAGTCTGTCTCTCAGTATGGCGTCGGGCCGCCGTGTTTGCTAACCCAACACGCCAGACGTCTCGGTATGGAGCTGTAGAGGTTCCTAATGGTGTCCTGTGATAATCCATCCCATGCACCTTGAACATCCTCATACAGTTCCTGCAGATGGTGCGGTAGGGGTGGAGGTGGAGGGACACCAGGCCTTCTGGGCGTGTGACAACAAACCGTCCATCTTGGTGCTGACCACGGTGCCTCCACACACGGATTCGTTGGGCGTCTCCACCAAGACTAAAGCGGGACTCGTCACTGAAGATGACCCGCTGCCATTCTGAGTCACTCCATGACAGTCTGGTACGACACCACTGCAGTCTTTGGTGACGGTGACGTGGTGTTAAGGACAGTCGTGGTAACGGTCTATACAGGATGACGTTGTATAGTCAGTCAGGTACAACAATAAGGCCTGTGTACTTGCGTCACATGCGCAGCGGAGTGTGAGACCTGATTCATTCGCATGTCTCACAACGTCAGACCTACCCTACCTCCTTCTGGGTGCAGCTATTCCTTCGCTGATGGGTGTATCAGTCGACCCTTGTAAGCTGGTGGCACCAGAACTTTGTTTCCGACGTCTTCATCCTTGGCTCAAAGTTGCAAGATCAAACCTAACAATGTATTCCACTGACACAGGAGTTTTTTGAGGATAGCAACATCCCCGTTTTCTTCCTAGCAACGTCCCCCTCCCTGAGGTACGCAGCGAATTCTGCCTGGAGATTGGACGCTCCATACAAGCTGTAAATTAGACGCTCTGGCATCATCGGCATTAAGATGGGGGCTATTATCTCGCTAAAATATGACATCACTCCGGCTGGCACATTTAGCGGCCCTGGTGTAGCCCTCCGCAGTGAACACAGCGAGACACAAAGTATCGCGTCTCTGGCTGGTGATGAAGATTTAATGATGGAATCGATATATGTATGGATGCCAGGAGCTGCGATATGTTTACTGCAGAAAGAAGAAGGCTTTAGGTATCAGCCTGGGGGGACGCAACACGCTGTCTTTATACCCCCGGTTCTCTGAATGGAGGCCTTCGAAAGGGCTTTCTGACTATCAGAGATCAATTCTGTCACTATGCCAAGAAGCTCTTCCAAGTGGAACTTGTTCTCAGGTCACAGTTACTGTTTCGGTGCTCAGCAGTGGATGTATAGGGTGGAGGTGTTCCAAAGACGAGACCTGGGTGTCCTCTTTACCTTTGAAGGGAGGAAAAGAACTTTTATTTTTAAGGGAGAAGCACGAGGAGACAAACGACCTTAAACTTCAAACGCACATATTCGGCTAACTGCAGGGTGACGTTCAAGTCCAGAGGTGCAGTTTGTATGAAATACGCATTTGCCATCTGGTAAAACAGCATCGATGGCCCCAAAAACCTCAGAGCTAGGGCCAATCATTCTCTGAGGGGAGAGTTCCAGGCCATTCTCTGAATTTGTCTTCTGAATTTAACCCATCTGTGACTAGACATCCATGACTTCACACTAGGGGGCAGTGAGCACACTTGCCCGGAGCTGTGGGCAGCCATATCCACGATACCCAAGGAGCAGTTGGAATTAGAAGCCTTGCTTAAGGGCTCAATCGCTAGTGTTGTCAAGGAATCAAACCGTCGACCCTCCGGTCACAAGGCTGGGTTCCTAACCTGCAGGCCACGACTTCCCAAATGGCTACTCAAGTTAAGGAAATATATATTATTACAAGTACATAGGTCTCCCAGATCCTTCATGCCGCTTGTGCATGCCTTCTTCTACACACTGCTGCCAACAGCATGCTTTGGTAGTATCTCCACAACCAGTATGGCGGGCACCGTGTCAATTAGACCATGAACGTAAAAACACAGATCTGAAAAACAGTTTCCCGTGTAAGCCAGTGATCACTGTTGGGAATGTATCACAGTGAAAAACCATGAACAGCAGCGACTACTCCTGGAAGCCTACAGTGATGATCCGTTATCAAGACCAGGAGAAGAGCTCCGTGTATTATGAGGCAGGGGAAGAAATGTAAGAACTGTTTCTGAATCTGGGGGAGAAAAGCCTGTGGTTAATAAGCAGGACCTTCGGGAGGACCAAGCCATGCAGGCAAGCTTTCCACATAGGCGCTGGACAGCAGGAACCTCCAGGGTGGGAAAACCGGGTCCAGAATGCAGGCAAGCAGGGACGCTCAGTCGGAACAATTAAGGCGACAGCATCAGCCAGCACAGGATGGGCAGTTGGTCAGTGCTGGTGGATATTTCTGCATTTCACAGGCAGACTGACGCCCAGATTTACTTGGGGTGAAGGCGGCCTAACCTCAACAATTCGGGTCGCAAGTGCTCTGAACACTGCTGTTCAGAAGCCAGCATTCAGTGATGGATTGACCCGCACTCGTTCATCTCTCCTCTTTTTCGCATCCCTTTTTCCTCCATAGAGAATGGAAAATTGTTTGCCTACATACTCTACTGCCGTTCGACCTAGAGCCTCCAAATCGGATACAAGGGCTCGGGGCGAAGTTCGTTCATCTCTCCTCTTTTTCGCATCCCTCGTTCCTCCCAGTAATTTTTGGACCCCTCTAAAGACGGCTGTTTAGTTCGGCCTAGAGGCACGAAACAACATACACACTAAGGGCAGGGCACCAAGCACTAACCCAAAGCCATACTGACCCGCACTCGTCTATCTGTCGTTTATTCATCCCTCGTTTCTCCCATAGAGTCCCAGTCATTTTCGACCCAATCCAAGCAGTAATGTTTCCGTTCGCCCGAGACCCACCAAACTTTACGTACTCACTAAGGGCAGGTCCCCAAGCACTAACTCACAGCCATACTGACCCGCACTCATCTATCTGTCGTTTATTCATCCCTCGTTCCTCCCATAGAGTGCTAGTCATTTTCGACACAAACCAAGCAGGGATGCTTTTGTTTGCCTGAGAGCCACCAAACTAAGGGCAGGCCCCCAGACGCTAATCAACAGTCATACCGACCCGCACTCGTTTACTCATCCCTCGTTCCTCACTGAGCAAGCTGCGCAACCATCCATTATTATTATTATTATTATTTCTAGAGCACCTAGAGCATCATACGACTGGCAGATATACAGACAGTGCTTTACAGCCATTTATACAAATGACTGTACATGACTAACAAAGTACATGGGCTTAATCCATCAGGTCCTATTTAAATATACAGTACATTTTAATCAGTGTAAAATATACCATACCACCTTCACTGGGTCCCATCTGAAGTAATGCGAGGATCCATCCTAGATCTGCTATTCTAAAACACCAATTCATCCACTCCATTATTCTTTCTTAAGCTTCATTTAGGCTTCAGTGACAGAATGAGTGGTGTCAACGTAGAACCCAGCATGCTCTTGGTTAATAGTCCTTGAATTTGTTTAAGACAAAATGCATGCTTTCAGTGGCGTTAATTCTGCTAATCATGCCCCTGGGCCTCGGAGAAGCTTTCTTCACTGTTAGTGCTTCCAATATCTTCCCCTCGTTCCTCAACGAGGAGACGGCGGAAAGGGGGGGAAAAAACGGCATCATTTGCGGCAGCTTTTACAGGAACTAAATATTCTTTCATGAGACAGCGTTTTATAAACTGCTCATTAATTTCATCATTAGAAAGAGTGTGTGGGGAAGCATACCAGTTTCCTGTGTCACGGCCAATTAGCGTCCCATGGTGCTAATCCCATTAGAATTGTTGAATTCGTTAATGGGGGAACTAATGGGCACGCTATCAGGGGACATTAATTGGGCATGACACCACTTTTAGTTATAATTATCAAACTACCCCCGACAAAATATGTTTATGAATGCAAAACTGGCCAGAATCGGCAGTGGTGGATATTGGTGGGGAGTGATCGGCGGTGGTCCTGTGGACACTAATGCAGAAATCATCTTTCATGATGGCTTTCATCATCAGAGCGGTACACACTCGAGTCGACGAGGTGGCATTGCGCTGTGACATAATTAGCATGCCGCTGCTGTTGCCTTACCCGTGACTGCGGGTAACGAGTTAATTGGCCTCCAATTCAAACATTGTCTTAGTTTGAAAGTTCTCCGCAGCTAAAAAAAAAAAAAAAAAGCAGTAGACTGAGTTTCATGGGATCAAAAACTAATTATTTCCCTCTTTAAAAAACAATATTGGCTTTGAGTTCCACAAGGGAATCAAAAATGTTTGCCATGCTAGCTTGCCTGCCTTATATTGACTCATTTAAGCAGTAGTATTAGAGCCAGCTACACTGAGGCTAGATTTCTTCCCTTGTAAGAACAGAAGGGCTGCGCTTGGAGCACATGTCAAAATTATAATCAAATAATAAGTAAACCGCTGACCAGGGTTGGGAATGTATCACAGTGGAAACCCATGAACATCAGCAACTACAGTTAGAAGCCTACGCTGACGATCCTTCATCAAGACCAGGAGAAGAGCTCAGTGTATTATGAGGCAGGAAAGAAATATCAGATCTGTTTGGGAATCAGGAGGAGAAATGTCTGTGGTTAATAAGCAGGACCTTCGGGAGGACCTAGGCAAGCTTTCTACATCAGCAGGAACCTCCATGGTGGGAAAACCAGGGTCCAGAATGAAGGCAAGGAGGGACGCTCAGTCAGGACAAATGAAGCAACAGCATCAGCCAGCACAGGATGGGCAGTTGTTCAGTGCTGGTGGATATTTTGACATTTCTGCATTTCACAGGCAGATTGATGCCCAGATTTACTTGGGGTGAAGGTGGCCTAACCTCAACCGTCCCCCCAGCATGACAAAAACGAAAAACTGTCAAAAGCAATGTTCTTTAATTCTCTTAAGCTGATAAACCTAAGACACTTTACATAACACAAAAACATGCCAGGTGCAGTAACACAAGGCATTGTCCAGAATGCCCCCACCTCTGAGAGAGGTCACCAGGAGTTTCCTGGCTTCCACGCACCTGACTAATTAGATAAACAAGTTTTGCATTTGAAAACAGCATTAGTAATAATTAAAATCAAATAATCTGAACAATCTGAGTAAGACTGGAAACACAATTTACACAAACATCCAACCCAACTAAGCCTAACGTGCATCGCTCAGTTCTAACGTCACCATAGGGTTACACGTCCATGGTTCTGTTCCAGGTGTAGGGCATCTAGACAAGCTTTGGGTTTTGATCAGCAACAGTCATCATAAACACTCTTGTCCTACCTGAGGGTCGAATAGGAAGTAGGGTCGTCCGTCTCGCATTTGCAGAGCCACGTATTCTTCCTGCTCTCCCGGGGACAGGGCACACAGGATGAGGCCGTCCTCCGCTCTCGTGCGGAAGCTCAGCTGAACTCCTGCACCGAGACATAACACAAGCACAGAACAGGTTGTGACTTAGCTAGCCATACTTTAGTGCTTCACCCGTGGCCAGTTTACCACCATAAAAAAGCCTCACAATGGCTGAAAATGGATGTACTACTGTCAAGCTTGCAGTGACTGAGCTGGGTGGAGATGATTTCCGTGTTCTCTGATCCCTCAGACGGCAGGACCACAAGAACCGTCATTCAGCAAAATCTGACAGAACCACATTGGAAAGAAACGTGTCTCTCTGAGTTTAGAGACATCTGGTGGGAATATTCAGACCGTGGAACCATGTGCTGTTGCCAGGATCAACAAACACAATAAAGTCAAAGGGTTTTTATTTGCAAAAAATTTTTTTGGCAAAAAAAATCAGAGGCAACAGCAACAAGACAAGCATAGACGGGCCAAGGCTAAAAACCGGAAAACAAAGGGAAGTCGAGAACCAGAGATAGCTCTGACGTTATCAAGGAGAGAGATCTGGGAGAGGGAAGTCGGAGACAACTGGGAAACCCGGAAACCCGGACGAATCCGTATCACGGCTCTGTTTAGGAGAAAATTAAGGTGTGCTTGACAAGGATCATCCAGACTGTTATCAGCAACAAGTTCAAAAGCCAGGGTCTGTCATGGTATGGGGTCAACGTGTCAGTGCCCTTGGTAAAGGTCATTTGCATTTCTGATCTTACAGCAACATGCGCTGCCTTTATTAAGACATCCTTCCCAGGGACGTCCATGCACTTTCCAACTAGACAGCGCACAAGGACATGATGGACATATTACAAAGACACTGCTACAGAATAAGGGGGTACAGATACTGGACTGGCCCGCCGGCAGCCCGGACCTGTTCACAACTGTGTGAAGGATTCTGACATGTTAGCAGGAGCAATGGGATACAGTGAGGTCAGACACCAACCGATCAGCATGGCTGGCAAATTGCATATGGCAAGAGATTAGCTATAGTCTGTAATAGCCCACCTACTGATGGGGGACAGATTTAAAGTAAAGCCAACATAAGATGATGTGCCACTCCACTGGAGTTCTAATCTGAGTCCATTTATCTTATAACCGATTAATCTCATTTGCAGAACCTTTCGTTTGTCATTGAAGAACAAAGTTAGTTTTTAAATGTCTGTGGTTAATAAGCAGGACCTTCGGGAGGAGCAGTGCCTTCCAGGAAAGCTTTCCACATAGGCAGTGGACAGCAGGAACCTCCATGGTGGGAAAACCGGGTCCAGAATGCAGGCAAGCAGGGACGCTCAGTCAAGGTAAAGTAAGTGACAGCATCAGCCAGCACAGGATGGGCAGTTGTTTAGTGCTGAAGGATATTTTGACATTTCTGCATTTCACATGCCGATTAATGCCCAGAATTACTTGGGGTGAAGGTAGCTTAACCTGAACCGCCCCCTCCAGTATGACAAAAACGAAAAACTGTCAAAAGAAATATTGCATATTACATAACGCAAAAAACAAAACAAAAGCTGGGTGCTGCAGTGCTACAAGGCATTGTCCAGAAAGTTAGGTTTTTTAATGAAAGGAATGAGTTCAAATGCAGAACCATGTGAAGCGCTGGAGCACTTTGACTTGGGAATACAATTCACCCAAGATCCAGAAGTGTCAGAAAGACAGAGCTGATGAGAGCAGGCCTGCATTCTGAACACTGAGCGGTCCCACGGCGTTCCAGACGATCTGATCTCCTCGGGCTCTCTTCTCACAGAACCGCTTTCTTTACATTCCCTCAGGCTCCCCTCTTAATAAACCCCCCACCAACTGACCTTAAATCAGACATGAAAACAGCTTTGAAGCAATATCCCTCTTCAGTGCAGTTAATTAATATGTCGAGGGCTCCAAGTCCAAACGCACTCAAATGCAGACTATACAGATTAAACAGATTCTACTTAATCTACCGCTCACTCTCAAGCGGAGTGGAGTAGTAGCAAGTCTGACTGACCTCCTGCAAGAGCGTCAGGATATTTCTTTGGGCTTCAGATTGACACGGCCGAGAGGATTACTACTTTGGTTCACAAAACTCATGAAACTTGGTTCAGTAGAACAGCAATAACACACACTCATAATCTAGAGAAGAGCTGCACCCAGAAGGAATCAACCGGGTAAGCTGGACCTAGGGCTGCCACCTTTCAGAAATGAAAATAAAGGATGGGTGGCATGGTGGTCATGTTTGAAGGAAAGCTGGGAAGCCCGTATTTTGGGGGGGTGTTTGGCGGTTACTGGGGTTGGGGAAGAGGGACAATTCCACATTCAGCATTCAGCAAACAGTGGTGCCCTCCATGAGTCATCTTGTTAGCGGCACGCCATTGGTAGATAGCTGCACAATGCAGGACTACACGTACGGAGACCGTTTCTACGACTTCTCTTAACACCACGTCAACGCCGCCAGCAATGCCGTCGTCAGCTGTCATGGAATGACTCTGCTTTTGTTTTGGTGGTGACAACCAACGAACCCGTGGTCAGCTCCAAGATGAACGGTTTGTTGCAACACGTCACACGCCCAGAAGGCCTGGTGTCCCTCCACCTCCACCCCTACCGCACCATCTGCAGGAACTGTGTGAGGATGTTCAAGCTGCATGGGATGGATTATCACAGGACTCCATCAGGAAACTCTACAGCTCCATACCGAGACGTCTGGCGTGTTGGGTTAGTGAACACGGCGGCCCGACGCCATACTGAAATATTGCCCATATCAGTAAAAATGTATCCTCCCCATCCTGCTAAAGTAAAGCACTCATAGTTGAAACTCTACAAAACAGGTGCGGTGTGGATGAAGAGGCTTAAGACCCATCTGGCAGAAATGAAAGCTGTTCTAGATATAAATAGTGCATTTTAATACAGTATTATGTCTGTTAAAAATGAAAATATTAATATTTACTGGTAATACTGTGGCATTTTTAAGAATTAGAGTATCTCTGTTTTGAGAAAACACATTCACCTTAAATGCTCTCTGTAACAAAGCAGCCCAGGATCTCCTAACAGGGCTGCTACGTGAACGTAAACGACATGTTGACCACTCTAAGCCTCTATCCAGTTGCGCTGTGCTCATCTGGAGATATCTGGGGAGACACGTTAGCTCCAAACCTGAGGTTTCAGCAGAGCCACTCTCTCCGGGGTGATCAGCTATTTTTTCTGACAAGCTCTTCACATCCATCAGAGCACCTGGCCCATTATAGGAGGGAAAGCAGGAGGCCAGGGGTCCCAGAGGAGAGCGCCCTGACAGGTCTGCTCAGAAAGAGCGGCGGTCAGTGCTCTCCTGGAGCCTCGGACAGGCCGAGGGAGACGGGCGATGAGGAATGAGATTCGCCTCAGAGAGTCTCTGGACCGGTGTCCAGACGTGGGAAGCTGCGAGGCACTTTTGCACAAGGACTGCATCAGCATTTCAGGCAGCACTTGGAGTAATTCATGGACCGGACAGAGAAATGGAATTTACACCTGGAAAACTATTGACTACATATTTACCTGGAATTCTATGACTGAATTTTATCTCTAATATTTGGAGTTATTTAAACTTGAAATAATATTTTGCTGGACATGAAACACAGGTCCTTGTTCCGCGTAGCTTGCCAGATATTAGAAAATGATTTGTTCTAAAAACCATGCACTAAACATTTTGATTATTATCATAAAGTCACACATCACTGACACATCTGTAATACACTATATTGCCAAAAGTCTTGTCTGCCTTCACACGCATATGAACTTTAGTGACCCCCTCATTCTTAAGCCATAGGGTTTAATATGACGCTCCACTCTTTACAGCTATAGCAGCTCCACCTCCTCTGGGAAGTCTCTCCACAAGGTTAGGAATGTGTTTATGGGAATTTCTGACCATTCCTCCAGAAGCACATCTGTGAGGTCAGACACTGATGTTGGACGAGAAGGCCTGGCTCTCAGTCTCCGCTCTAATCCATCCCAAAGGTGTTCTATCGGGTGGAGGTCAGGACTCTGTGCAGACCAGTCCAGTTCCTCCACACCAGACTCACTCATCCATGTCTTTATGGAGCTTGCTCTGTGCACTGGTGTACGGTCATGTTGGAACAGGAAGGGGCCGTCCCCAAACTGGTGACACAAAGTTGGGAGGATGAGATGGTCCAGAGTCTCTTGGTCAGCTGAAGCAGTAAGAGTTCCTCTCACTGGAACTAAGGGGCGGAGCCCAACTCCTGGACAACACCCACATACCATAATCCCCCCTCCACCTAACTTTACACTCGGCACAGTGCAGTCAGGCAAGTACCGTTCTCCTGGCAACCGCCAAACCCAGACTTGTCCATCAGGATTGCCAGATGGAGAAGCGTGATTGGTCACTCCAGAGAACACGCCTCCACTGCTCTAGAGTCCAGGGGCGGAGCTTTACATCACTGCGTTCCACGCTCTGCACTGCGCTTGGTGATGTGAGGCTTGGATGCAGCTGCTCGCCATGGAAACCCATTCCATGAAGCTCTACACACTGTTCCTGAGCTGATCTGAAGGACACATGGAGTTTGGAGGTCTGTAGTGATGGACTCTGTAGAAAGTTGGCGACCTCTGTGACCTATGTGACCCTCAGCATCCGCTGACCCCGCTCTGTCATTGT
The DNA here is from genome assembly GCA_024036415.1 of Prochilodus magdalenae. NCBI lineage: Eukaryota > Metazoa > Chordata > Actinopteri > Characiformes > Prochilodontidae > Prochilodus > Prochilodus magdalenae. The sequence continues at coordinate 60,613 of JAMWET010001201.1, read as the reverse complement.
ACGTGGTCTAACACTTCCTGTCTGAGCTGCTGTCGTTCCCCATCACTCCCACTGTGCTCTAATCCCACCAACAGTGGACTGTGGAATATTTAGTAGGGAGGGAATTTCACCACTGGACTTGTAGCACAGGTAGCATCCTATCACGGTACCGCGCTGGAGTTCCCTGAGCTCCTGAGAGCGACCCGTTCTTTCACTAACGTCTGTAGGAGCAGTCTGCATGCCCAGGTCTTTGGTTATATACACCTGTGGCTATGGAAGTGATGGGAACACCGGAATAAAATGATTTGAATGGGCAATATAATATATGATTGATATGTGTTCTATGGTTGCATTGCTAAATAATCAATGCTGCATTTGATGCTATTTGGGATGAAGCCACATCACCTATGAGTTCACTAACGTACTGTGACATACTGCGAAGCAGATTCCACTATTCGGCTAAATAATCGCTCTACTGTATTATTGTCCATATACAGTTATCTACACCTCTCCATACCTACATCATAACAAAACACCGCGTCCTCCAAAACAGCAACAAACCAAACACTCCCTTCAAATGATCTCCTTTGATCTTTTAGGATTCTGTTAAATGACAGCGCATGATCAGCATCGA
>JAMWET010001201.1:42500-55000 GCA_024036415.1 Prochilodus magdalenae | reverse complement strand
CTGGGATGGACACAGAGGTGGACCATACAACAAGATATAGACCCAAAACATTCCAGAAATTCCAGCAAGGAATGGAATTTCCAACTATAAAATAAACTTATAAATAAATAAAAATAACTTTATTTTATAGTTAGGTTTAGTAGTCAGGCTAATGAATGAGCTTCTATTAAAGACTGGTGGACTGAGAGACACTAGAGTCTCTTCACCTACACTGAGCTGATGAAGAGTCCTGTTCCAGAAATGATAATAGAACATTAGAGCCGTAATAAACCATGCTCCTGTTACTCTCCATACTTAAGTACATCTGAAGGGACATACTTTAGTACTGGTACTCTCCATACTTCAGTACATCTGAAGGTACATACTTTAGTACTGGTACTCTCCATACTTAAGTACATCTGGAGGTACATATTTTAGTACTGCTACTCTCCATACTTAAGTACATCTGAAGTACATACTTTAGTACTGGTACTCTCCATACTTAAGTACATCTGAAGGTACATACTTTAGTACCGGTACTCTCCATACTTGAGTACATAGTACTGTTACTCTCCATACTTGAGTACATCTGAAGGTACATACTTTAGTACTGGTACTCTCCATACTTAAGTACATCTGAAGGTACATACTTTAGTACTGGTACTCTCCATACTTAAGTACATCTGAAGGTACATACTTTAGTACTGGTACTCTCCATACTTAAGTACATCTGAAGATACATACTTTAGTACTGGTACTCTCCATACTTAAGTACATCTGAAGGGACATACTTTAGTACTGGTACTCTCCATACTTAAGTACATCTGAAGGTACATACTTTAGTACCGGTACTCTCCATACTTGAGTACATAGTACTGTTACTCTCCATACTTGAGTACATCTGAAGGTACATACTTTAGTACTGGTACTCTCCATACTTAAGTACATCTGAAGGTACATACTTTAGTACCGGTACTCTCCATACTTAAGTACATCTGGAGGTACATACTTTAGTACTGCTACTCTCCATACTTAAGTACATCTGAAGTACATACTTTAGTACTGGTACTCTCCATACTTAAGTACATCTGAAGGTACATACTTTAGTACTGTTACTCTCCATACTTAAGTACATCTGAAGGTACATACTTTAGTACCGGTACTCTCCATACTTGAGTACATAGTACTGTTACTCTCCATACTTGAGTACATCTGAAGTACATACTTTAGTACTGGTACTCTCCATACTTAAGTACATCTGAAGGTACATACTTTAGTACTGTTACTCTCCATACTTAAGTACATCTGAAGGTACATACTTTAGTACTGTTACTCTCCATACTTAAGTACATCTGAAGATACATACTTTAGTACTGGTACTCTCCATACTTAAGTACATCTGAAGTACATACTTTAGTACTGGTACTCTCCATACTTAAGTACATCTGAAGGGCCATACTTTAGTACCGGTACTCTCCATACTTGAGTACATAGTACTGTTACTCTCCATACTTGAGTACATCTGAAGGTACATACTTTAGTACTGGTACTCTCCATACTTAAGTACATCTGAAGGTACATACTTTAGTACTGTTACTCTCCATACTTAAGTACATCTGAAGGTACATACTTTAGTACTGGTACTCTCCATACTTAAGTACATCTGAAGATACATACTTTAGTACTGGTACTCTCCATACTTAAGTACATCCGAAGGTACATACTTTAGTACTGGTACTCTCCATACTTAAGTACATCTGAAGGTACATACTTTAGTACTGGTACTCTCCATACTTAAGTACATCTGAAGGTACATACTTTAGTACTGGTACTCTCCATACTTAAGTACATCTGAATGTACATACTTTAGTACTGGTACTCTCCATACTTAAGTACATCTGAAGGTACATACTTTAGTACTGGTACTCTCCATACTTAAGTACATCTGAAGGTACATACTTTAGTACTGTTACTCTCCATACTTAAGTACATCTGAAGGCACATATTTTAGTACTGTTACTCCAGTGGAGGACTAAAGGGGGGACTTTTTTTTGTACTTTGACTGGAATAAAGTTTTACCTTGGGGACTCTACTTTAAATCAAGTACATGGCTTGTGTATGTCGTACACCACAAACATCACACAGCTCAGAGACTCGTAGACGGTCACAGAAAGAATCTAATTGAGGTTCACTCAAAGCGGGAAGCACCAGCTATTCATGCAGAGGGTGTCCCACTCTTTTCCTCGGTAAGAATCGGCAGAATTTCCCATTTAACTGTCAAATATGCATTATATTTTATTTTGCATTTTAATTACCTGTGTCTATAGAAGCTTTACTTCTATAGAAGATCGTTGCACTGTCTGGGCTCCAGGACAGTGAAGAGTCTGGACGTTTGCCTTTCATGCATCTTGAGGGATGGTGGGTGAAGCTGAGCTGTACTAGAAGCTTGAAGGCCCCGAGGTTCAGACTCTTAAACCTTTGTTCTTTATTAAACTCGATTCCTTTACAGACAAGCTCACTGAACTGTTTATCCTACAGCTCACACTGTGTGGCCTAACTGATCACCTTCAATACAATCTTAACACAAAAATATTTAGCTCATGAAACCGCAGCACCGACCCGCCCAAACTGAGCAATCCATCTGCCAGCTCTCATCTCGACTGACTGCAGGTTATTACAATTTATTAACCTGGCCTCTAACATTCCACATACGACTGAAAATCCCGATTTCAGACGGGGACCCATACCTGTGAAGTCAGTGTTGGCAGGTAGTACCGAGCCGGGAAAGCGGAAGTAGCCGGTTCCAGTGAAGCGTCTGCCTCTGACCACCTGGCCCTGAGCATCAGAGAAGGACACATCCGTCCTCTCCACGTGGTAAACCGGTGGAGGGCCGTTAAGCTCAGCAGGGTCTGGCCAGAAGATCTCCATTCCGGTCTCGTTCAGAGGCCTCAGCTGTGGTGCCTTCAGACCTGCTGGAGCTGTAGGAACAGGGAACGTTGTTACTGGACATACAGGACATACAGGACATCAAAACAGAGGCAGGAGCCTGGAACTAAGCCCAAACCAGGACCACAAGGATGCTGAGGACGAGGGGACAGAGGTGGACAAAAAAAAAAAAACGAGAGTAAAAGAAGGTGGAGAACCTCAGGTGGAGAAGTGAGGAGGAACAGAGACATGTGCATTTACAGTCATGGCTTCATACATGCCACCGGAATGTTTTAAATGGGGCTCTCATACGGTAAATCACCGTACGGTGACACGTCCTCCGTGCATTTAGTCCACTCTGCCCGTCAGCCCGGCCCGTCAGCCCGCTAGAGCCGCCAATAAAAGCTCTCGGTGGGAAATGGACGTGTTGTCTTCAAAGGTCCATCACGGTGCGTCATGTCATAAATTAGCCTCAATCAATAGCACTCCAGTCCATATAACTGAAACCCTGATCATTTCAGATTCCTCCCTCTGATTTAATGGCGTTTGTGTGAATCTTGGTGGACCTTTATGGCTTTTACCTTAAAACACACGGCTGGTAAAAAGGAAGCGCAGCCATTAGTCTCAGCTGCGGTCGGTGCCGTTAACTGGTTAACTGACGCACTGCTGTTTAAAGTTTGGACTGGTCTTCAGCAATAGAGCCTTAACCTGGTTTCAGGTAAAGGTGTGATGTGTAATGTGATTTATAGGAAGCTGTAAATGAAGGGACTTTTGCAAATTTAGGGAAAAGTTTGTTAATAATGTTAACCGTAAAAAAATGTAAAAATGACAGTTAATAGATAATTACAATGCATAAAACTAAAATATATAACAATAATAAATATAATACCATTTATACATACCATTATCACTGTGTATAACTGCATTAAGCCCGGCTTGCAAACAGTGACATCATTTATTTTAATTGATCACATAATTAATTAGTTACCATTCCATGTGGGAGACTGGGGTTTGAATCCCGGTCTGGGTGACTGTGCTGTGCTACACCAATAAGAGTCCTTGGGCAAGACTCCTAACTATACACTGGCCTCCCTGTAATATGATTAACCTTGTAAGTCGCTCTGGATAAGAGCATCAGCTAAATGCTGTAAATGTAAATGTAATGTAAATGTCTTACTAGGAAACTGCATGAACTGTATCAATATATATATATATATATATATATAATAATTTTGATATATATATAATATATATATCAAAAACTGTTGTGTTAATAATTAATTACCATGTTAATTAAAGATCATCCAATTCATTACACACGTAATGTAAACATGCATGTGTGTTTCTTGGTTATGTTCCCGGGTACCGAGTCTCATTTCTAAAAATTCCTTAGGCCTAAAATGTACAGTAAGTGTCTACAGGTCCCCATAAACTTCTCCAGAGCATCTGAGATACATTCAGTGCTGAGTGGCCTTTAAGCAGCTTCTGGAACACGAAGAACTCTCCAGAAGTTAATAGGCCTGTCTGAAAAGTTCTAGAACTTTGGAGAACGGTTTAGAACTATCTAGAACTGGGACTGTTCAATGGTGTGAATGTCATAAATACAGGTGTGTTAAACAGCCGGTTCAGGTGATGCTCCAGCTGAGTGAGCGGATAGAGGCTGAGGCATTAAGAGGCTGCAGCATCCGGCAGACGTGTCCTGCTCCACCTGTGGACCAATTTATCCAGGCCAGAGTGAGGAAGTACTCCATGAATGCATCTGCTAGGATGTGCAAGGCCTACAAGCATACTTCCGCATGCCTGTCGGGGGACAAGGCAAACTGGGGGCCCTCATTTCACGTGCTGCTGCTTGTTTAGAGTTTTGTTTCCGTAGTGTTTAGAGTTTAAAAGCTGTTATTAAAAATCTGTCAGTGTTTATGCTCTAGCTAAATATACATTATATTACAGTATATATTTCCCGCACTGTTTTTTATATCTTACATATTACTAAGTACACAAAATACATATTATTCAATGTATTTTCATACTAATTTGTGTTTACATTTACACAAATGTAACACAAACACCAAATCTTGCTACATAGTGTTATTAATACAACACATGACTGGTAGTTAATCTGCTTATTAAAGTAGCTATGTGTCATTCAAGCAGTTTTACCTCATTTCTACAGGTCCATTCATTCATCTTTCATAGCGCCTATTTTCAAACGCCGAGATCATTTACACAGAACCACGATACTCAACAAACCCGCTCCAACGTTCCCCCTTTTGAACTAATGCATTCTGTGTTTTGACAAGATTCACAGGCTAACCAGAAAGGTTAATACGGCCTTCATCAGATTAATGAGGGAGCCAAATCTCCCAGACATGTCTTGCAACAATTACAGCAACGTCGCTGTATTTGCTGTTTGCGGGCTGACATTCCCAAAGACTCTGCAAAGCCCCCCGGCCTCTTTACACACCATAATACTTACTTACATTATTTCCTGTAACAGGGAAAGTATTGATTTATGCATAATTGTCCGAGCCTTCTACAGAGGGAGAAATATGCATGGCACAGTTCAAGTCAATGTGGTGTGTACACGCGGGGATACATTTGTACTGCATGCCTTTATGGCTGTAATATACATAAAACATCACCATCAAGTCTTGATTAGCTGTTCGCTTTTCCAACCAGATCAATAACGTTAGCCAGGCTCCTCTTTAGTATTCTACCGGCTTACGCGCTGCTTGTCCTCATCAGTGAGTTCAAAAATGAGTTATTATGCTTTTTAGCTATGACCTGGGATATCCGATTCTGACAGCTGAGGTCCAGCCAGAACTGCTTTACAGTTAGCGTCAGTCCCGCTAATGCTGGTATGTAAATATCAGGAACAATAAAGGACAGCAGAAGGGATATCACGGTTTGGATGATACAATTCGTATAACATTTATCAGATAAAACAAAGTATTACTGCAAAATTTAAAAAATAAACTTTGTAGTGGCAATCAAAGCCTCAAGCAAATTCCCAAGATGTGGATAAAACTCTGATCAAGGCTATTTCAAAATTTATTAAAATTAGAAATCATGTTTGTCCAACTGCACCGCGCACGATGCTACCAGGTTGGAAGCCTAAATTCACCCTATGCATCCTCCAAGACACTTGTAGCCACTGCTACATCTCTTCAAACTGCTGCCAACACAACATCACTAAACAGCTTAACACGCTTGGAGGAGAACACTAACTGCCAGTCTATTAGTCACCTAACAGATGCCCATGTTAGACAACATTACACTGAGTGATGGGGTGGGTGGAGGTGCACGGGGTGGGTGGAAGTTCACAGGGGGGTGGGGGGACATTATGGTAATGTATAAATTTCATGGCCAAAAAGTGCATGGAAAAAAGTCTGGTTCCAGTGACTTCCATTAAAGGTTTTTGCCCTCTCCTGTAAAGTTACCATTTGAGAGTTACTTGTTTTTTTCTGGACAGTGATTTAGTGCATGCATATTGTGCTCACCCAAAAACAAGATGGCCCTTCCTAAAGAAACAAGGCTTCCATTGCTGATAAATGTGACTTAGTGGTTGGAAACATGGTTGCCTTTTTGATATCAATAAATTTCAAATTTACTTAACCGAATATAAAACAGATGGTACCGCTCAATTATGATCAATGAACCGTTTAAAGGAAAACTTGGACACCCTCATACTACGCATTTGCGGCCAAATGAAGTGGCACCCAACCCGTAAATACGGTATTAAACTAGCACCACTAGGCTAATATGGTCAAAAATGGTCAAAAAGTAGAGTTAATCTAAATATAAATATCAGATGCCAGGTCTTAATACATCTAACTAGTTATGTGGAAATGGGTTCTCTGGTTGAGGTGACAGTAAATAAGTGCCCACATTGAGCTGCTGGGCAACCAGCATTTGCCTTTTGCTCATCATCTTACCGAGGAATATAACATTCCTATCCCTGTATTACAAGATGGCAATTCTGGCATCCACTGGGCTGCAAACGTGACTGACTGGCATGATGAACATGCAGGAGCATTCACACATCTGGACTGGATCATCATTTTTTGGATGAAGAAACTCTGCAGCTCGAAAAACAAGATGGCCAAATGAGTGGCCCATAAACCTCCAATCCCGAGTCATGTTCAAAACAAGCTCATCTGAGAACAGACCTTGGTTGCACACAGTCCAAATCTCCAAGATTCAGAAATGACAAAACTCCACCCCTCCGTAAGCGTTCTGCCAACTACGCTGTGGATGATGTTCGCTCCAGCATTGAGAGAAATGGGCTGCAATTCCGCTCAAAGCAAGCAGCTGCTGACTGCTCCACTTGAACAGATGGTAATTCGGTCTAATGGTGCATCCATATAATAGCGATGGGCATTGTGTGTACAGACAGTCATAAAAAACGACGCAAGGATCGCATAAATTGCGATCATCAACATCAAAGTCCTGGCAGAGGAGTTGAGAGGGTGGGGGGGCGTTGGGGGGGGTCAAAACTAAAGGGAGACATACTCTTAAGTGGGCTGAACAACAGGTTGGCCAATGTGTATATATTTGCTTACTGCTTCCAGAGGGAGTAGGGATGCGTGTGGAAGTGATGCCTGGGAAAATAACGATGTTTCTCCGCTGTAATAGTCTGGTGAGCGGAGAATGAAATTCACTAGCCCAATTTGAGCCGAAACAGCCATCAGGTACACCATTTACTCAGAGGAGGACGGGAAATCTGACAGTGATGGCTCTTATGGGCCGCAGCAACAAATATGGATATATGCCATAACACATTCCAAGTGTGCGTTGTGTTTGTACGATGTGCATGTCTGCCTTGGAGGCCTGTTCAGGGTCTTTCCTGCCTTCAGCCCAATGAGCACTGGCTCCAGTACTCCCCATGACCCAGAAGAATAAGCGGTATAAAAGATGAATGAATGAATGAATGAATGATGGTTTTGCCATCTTTAGATATCCTTACTACACAACTTACCAAAGTTACCAAACCAATTGCCAGAGGGTCTGCTGGGTTTCCCTCTCAATGAAAATCGAATTAACCCAATTTACCACTTACCCCAGATGTTAATCAACCAGATACGCTGAGAGTCCAAATTATGCTTCTTCAGTTTAGAAGTGGGGCTACAAGCCGAACAAACACTAGAACTCAATGAACCAAATTGCTTCTGTAAAACTACACCTGCTTAAACCGCATACAGCACTTCATTCAGTCTGCACAAACTGGCTAATGTGGCTCAGAGCAGTGTTTCTCACTCCGGGTCGTGCACATGTTAGTGCTTTCCCTGCTTCCAACACACCTGATTCAACTTATCAACTCATTAATAAAGACCAGGGCTGAGGAACACTGGTTTAGAGGACAGTATGACGTACGGAGACTATGCAGATGAACAATACTGTATCACTACAGGGTGCCATTTAACACTAAGGCTGGTATACGCAAAGCAAGAGTGACCTTGGATCAGATGCCTCCATATTGATGTTCAACATAGTCACAAATAAAAACAATTTCCTGAGGTGGGTTGTGAATGCCGGTCCTGTGGTCTAAAGTGGTTGCCAATATAAAGGGTTAATCTTAGACATTTTCTTTATATTCACTTGCATTACTATCAAAACATCGTTTTGTATATTGAGAAGTTGATCTGTTTTCGGTGAGTACTGTCTGATATACTGGATTAAAATGTTATCGATTGCTCTTGCCTGTTTCAGCCTGGGAGGGGCGCTCTCGCTGTGTCGTTGCTCATTCGAGATAAAGACACAGAGGGGACAACAGAGTGGACAGTTTGTTCTGTCATTGTTTCCCCTTTCTACAGGTTAAAACGCACAAAATACGAATATTTCTTTTGAGGATAAGTTTAATTCAGTATATCGTCATATTGACACCGTGTTTTGTTGTTCGAAAAGCATTTTTATCTGTGTTGGATGTTGTTAGCAATGTAGCGGCTAGTTAGCCGTGGTTAGCAAAGCACCACGATGTACATATAACTATGTTCAAGATGAGAGATACATGTGACAGTGTTTGACGGAAAACGTTATAATGTCTTTTGTCTTGTGTTTTAATTTTAATTGGATTAATGTTAAAGAGTTAAAGTTAAAGAACGCATAGACAGAAAATACTGAATGTGATGTAATTATAGCATTGAAGAATGCAAACAAGAGCTCATGTACATGTTCTGAAGGACAGTTGTGCAATGTGTATTTCAAATTCAGTCGACATAAAGACACAGACGAGACAACAGAGTGGAAAGTTTGTTCTGTCATTGTTTCCCTCTCTACAGGGTTACTACACCAACAGTTCAGTTCCAGTTTTATTTCATACTGTGTCCTAAACCAAACTGACCAGTCTGTGGAAGACCTGGACGCAGTTTCAGCCAGTTGAAAAACATGGTGTTTTTATAGAGACAGATGACCATTGAGTTCTAGTGTTTGCCACTCCAGTTCTGAACTAAGGAAGATAAAGGTGACCAGGATCAATAACTGATGATAAATTTAGACTGATATGATCAATATTTATTGAGCTACACATACAGAAGTCTGTCTCTCAGTATGGCGTCGGGCCGCCGTCGTCTCGCCAGACGTCTCGGTATGGAGCTGTAGAGGTCCGTCCTGTGTGTAAGGTGTTCTGTGATAATCCGTCCCATGCAGCGTGAACATCCTCACACAGTTCCTGCAGATGGTGCGGTAGGGGTGGAGGTGGCCACACAAAGACTTGTTGGTCATGTTCACCAAGACTAAAGCGGGACTCGTCACTGAATATGACCCGCTGCCATTCTGAGTCACTCCATGACAGTCTGGTACGACACCACTGCAGTCTTTGGTGACGGTGACGTGGTGTTAAGGACAGTCGTGGTAACGGTCTGTGTGCATGTAGTCCTGCGTGGTGCAGCCGTCTGCCGATGGTGCTGCACTAACAGGATGACTTATGGAGGACACCACTGCTCGCTGAATGTCTGCAGTGGTGGCTGTTGGGTCGGTCAGGTACAGAGATACATGAGCAGCTGAGCGTTGAACTTGAATGAGTCACATGTCTCACAATGTGAAACCTTCCCAGCTAGTTTAACTCCTATTGGTTGATTCCTTCTGGGTGCAGCTATGTTTCAGCAACTGTGTTACAATAAAACCTCACATACACAAATGCTACAGAAGCTCATTCTCACAAGAACCCTCTAAAGAACCAGCCCATAGGCTCAATCACTTCTGAGCAAAACCCACACCCAAACACTACAGCACAAATACAACGAGCGTAGCACAAACATGACCAGACCGATGTGCATCCTGCCATATGGAGGGGGGGTTGGTGGGCGACACTACAGACGAGAGCGTTATGGGGAGGACCATATGTTACAGCGGTGCTGGGCGCCTGACGGATTCATGTCCATCACTTTCCGCTGTATCAATTAAAGGCCCTTGAAGGCTGCGTGATTTGTGCCTGTGTTATTAAAGCCCGCTAATTCGTCCTACTTACATATTCCGTATAAATCTCCGCGAGGGCCGCGTGATTCATGGCGTTCGTGGGGAGCTTGCCGGCACATTTTTCTCCTTGTAATTAACAGTAAATTGTTTTTACTGCCGAGCGATGAATTGGGCCCCGCTTAGGCCGCAAATGGGGGAGTGGAGGCGGGCGAAATGGGGAACAGTGGTGGAAGGGCTGAGGGAGTCATTAAGTCATCATATGTGGTGAGATGGAGATGGTTAATAAGGACGGGGAGACAGGAATAAAGCCAGGGACTTGCAAGTGGCATGGTGGGCTAATACGGTAAAAGTAGCAAACAAGAAAAATAAAAATTAATGAAGAAAGAAAAATATAAATTGGCCATGCAGATTTATATATTTATTTATTTTAGTTTTATGTATAATACATATTTAATAAATAATAAATAATGTAATATAAGTGGTTGTGGTTGGTGGTCGGTGTGACTCAGCGGTTAACACCATTACCCACCGAGAGCTACCCCCCATGTGGGAGACGGGGGGTTTGAATCCCAGTACAGGTAGCAAATGCTGAGCTACACTAATAAGAGTCCTTGGGCAAGACTCCTAACACTGCACTGGCCTACCTGTAAAACGAATAACCTTGTAAGTCGCTCTGGATAAGAGCCTCAGCTAAATGCCAACAATGTAAATGTAAATGGAAGACCCCCACAGCATCTCCATATGCCTGTCTGACAGATACATTCAGCTGAAGCTCTCAACCAGACCAACTTGCAATGTAAATCTGTCACACGAGACTCCATGAACGGACCTACGTGAAAAACAACCGATCACAAGACCCGCAGTACACCATCTATATAACATGATCGCTGTACCTGACTGACCCAACAGCCACGATTCCAGACACCCAGCCAGCAGTCAAGCCCTCCACGAGTGATCCTGTTAGTGCCGCACCATTGGCAGACGGCTGCACCACGCAGGACTACATGCACACAGCCCGTTACCACGACTGTCCTTAACACCACGTCACCGTCACCAAAGACTGCAGTGGTGTCGTACCAGACTGTCATGGAGTGACTCAGAATGGCAGCGGGTCATCTTCAGTGACGAGTCCCGCTTTAGTCTTGGTGGAGACGCCCAACGAATCCGTGTGTGGAGGCACCGTGGTCAGCACCGAGATGGACGGTTTGCGATCACACGTCCAGAAGACCTGGTGTCCCTCCACCTCCACCCCTACCGCACCCTCTGCAGGAACTGTGTGAGGATGTTCAAGCTGCATGGGATGGATTATCACAGGACTCCATTAGGAACCTCTACAGCTCCATACCGAGACGTCTGGCGTGTTGGGTTAGCAAACACGGCGGCCCGACGCCATACTGAGAGACAGACTTCTGTATGTGTAGCTCAATAAATATTGATCATATCAGTCTAAATTCATCATCAGTTATTGATCCTGGTCACCTTTATCCTCCTTCCCAACAGCACCGCAATCCCAGACCTCCTTCTGGGAGCAGATATTCTTTTGATGAGGAGTGTATTTGATGAGGGATCCCCCTCGAACCCAGCAGAACATCACCAGAGAAGACCCTCACCACCTGATCTTGGGGTTGCCTGTAATATTCTGAATTACGACACTAGTGATTTATTACAACAACAGTAACATCTTGTCATATTGACCCCAGGAGAAAGGAATATGGTCCCTAGCTAAGCCCTCACCGCTGTAGGTCAGCAGGCAAGAAAGGAGAAAGACAGAATAAACAAAGAGAGAAAGAAAAGAAAGGGGCTTGATGACACACTTTCAGAAAGCATGTGAATGCCTAAACCCTTTCTCTCCCCAACCTGCCCACCCGCCCGCCCGTCCGTTTCCAATTTCATCAATTTCAAAGTATGAAAAATAATAGAGATAACCTGAGAGTGAATCTAAAATAGCTTTTATTCATATTCCTCCGAGATAAAAAAGCCTTCCATTTGAATGGAGAGTAGGCCAAGCGGTATTTGCTCCAATTCACAGGTTTACACACGTCGGCGTCCGGCACTGTGATGGGGCTGCGCAATTAAAGGTGCCACTCGCTCGTCCCTCGGCACCTGAGGACTGGCCTTTAAACAAAGTGACTGTGAGCGATGACGGACGCTTTCCATTAACGCCGCTTCATTAATATTAAAATGGA
>JAMWET010001201.1:30000-37500 GCA_024036415.1 Prochilodus magdalenae | reverse complement strand
TGAAGACAGAATTTATTACAAGTGGGAGTCATATTTTTACTGTAGCCTGACCCCCCCTATTATTGCTTTGGTCTGAACTGATTGATGACTGTAACAGGAGCTGTTTATTGGGCTACATGCTTGCATGTTTAGTTTGCATATGCATGCAAAATCTATGGGTATAGGTATAGAGAGTTGACAGCATGTCAGTGCTAAAGGGGTATAATCACAAAAAAAAATGTAATTAAAAATAAATAAATAAATAAGGAATATATATATATATATTAACTATATATATATATATATATATATATATATATATATACACTATATATATATATAAATATTAACTATATATATATATATATATATATATATATATATATATATATATATATATATATATATATATATATAGTTAATATTTTAAAATATATAATAATTACTCATATTAGTGCAATATTAAATTACTCTATATTTTTAAAGAAAAACAAATAAATACAGATCAGAATTTATTACCGGTGGGAGTCAAATTTTTACTCTAACTACTAACAATTTACAACTACTAACAATTCTAACTTTATGGGAACAGTTTTGGGAAGCCCCTTCTCTGTTCCAGCTTGACTATGCCCCAGTGCACAAAGCACGTTCCATACAGGCATGGCTCTGTGAGGATGGTGTAGAAGAATGTGGCTGGCCCGCACAGAGCCCTGACCTCAACCCCATGTACCACCTTCAGGATGAACTAGATAGGAGCTTCCCAGTGAGGCCCTCTCGTCCAACATTACTGTCTCAACTCGTCTGGGTGAAAAATTCCCACATTGTAGAAAGCATTTCCAAAAAAGTTATGTTCCATATGAATGGCTATGGATTTAGAATGGGATATCATAAAAGCCACTGTAGCTCTAATATGCAGGTGTCCCAATACTTTTGTCCTTTTACTGAAAATGTGGTTCGATGTGGTTTTGTGCTGCAGTGTTTTAACTCTGGTGCTAGCACGGCTAGCTCTAACATTCCGTAAACGCTGGTCATACGATACCTGTGTGACTACAGGAGGGGCATATGGGTTAGAGGTTTGCTCCTGGAGAAGGCTGACCCTGTACTCGGTCACTCTACCCCGAACATCTCGCTCCCGTGGCGTCTCCCAGCTCACTCGGAGTGCATGCGAAGACACCGGGGTCACCTGCGGAGGCCTCGTGTACTCAGGTACTGTGGAAAGAAAGGACAAACTGTTGCACCATGCCGAATGTTCACGAAGATCATCAGACGAGCACGGGTGTTTACGTGACGGAGCTAATGAAGACCGTATAGCATCATACTGTGTCATATAGCACTATCCTAAAGTGTATGGATGTAGCTGCAAACATTTAAGCATTGGGTGAGGGCTGGGTGAGGATCGGGTGAGGGCTGAGGGTCACTGTGTCACTGTGAAGGACTGGTTTCCGGACCTGGGCATGGACGGACCCAGGGCCCCCAGAGTTTAGTCAGCAGAGTATGAGCTCAGGACACTGAAGATATAAAAACATTTACTGATTTATGCATGCTCACATATTCATTTTTACATCGGCAGCACATTGCCCTGTGTCTTTGAGATGGCTCAGGCCTTGTGATCTAAAGCCCCCTGAGGCACATGCCAGTCAGAGGCCCCTGGGCACTGGGCCAGTCAGTAATCCATCTCATTCTGCAGACCGATTTACTGATGTCAGTTTAGTCGCCGCTCCTATTGAAACACTAGCCAGTTGAGCAGTCTTTGTCTTTGACAAAGGCTCTTGCCATCCGTGCCCCAATAATGATCCCCCTTTCAAAGCTCTTAGATCTTTCTTCCTTGTGCTATCCTGACCCAAACCCAGTCAGTGGGGCCTGGTCAGTGATTTTATCCAGGCCACATGTCCTGATGGGATGTTAACTGCTTCGGCGCATCATGCAGTGCTCCTGTCTGGAATGGTATTCGGAATATACCATGTGCTAACCATAAGAGTATTAGCTTAGCAGGCTAGTACTCAAAATACACAAACAGCTGCAGCCCAGAAGGAGTTAACCGACAGGAGTGAAACTTGGTGGGTAGGTTTGACATTGTGAGACAGGCTAATGAGTCAAGTTTCACACTCAGCTGTGCAGGTTATGTAAACAAGGATGGGTCTTATCTCTGTACCTGACTGACCCAACAGCCACCATTACAGACCTCCAGCGAGCAGTGGTGTCCTCCATGAGTCATCCTGTTAGTGCAGCACCGTTGGCAGACGGCTGCACCACGCAGGACTACATGTACACAGACCGTTACCACGACTGTCCTTAACACCACGTCACCGTCACCAAAGACTGCAGTGGTGTCGTACCAGACTGTCATGGAGTGACTCAGAATGGCAGCGGGTCATCTTCAGTGACGAGTCCAGCTTTAGTCTTGGTGGAGACGCCCAATAATGCACGCATTTCTCAGAATTGAGCAAATCCACCACAGCAGCCTTCAGAGTCCAGCTTGGTATGATGTGCAGATTCGTCACTTCCTGTTAGCTAGTAACGATGTAGTGGGCTAATAATGTGTGGACCTGCCTGCTGAACCCAGTCTATTAAGGATGTGTACTATGTAGGATTAGATAAGTGTGCAATACACAATTAAGACTCAGCCATTCAATATGATTAATTTTTTTAGTTACCATTATTTGAAACATTTTAGATTTATTTCTTTAACATTGAACCATTTATGAGCAAAAATGTGTCATAATTATGCCTATTTATTTATTAATAATTAAGCAAATAATTTTGTTTATATTAAAATTGATTTTATTTGTTAATTTATTTAGATTTTCACATGTTCTATTATTATGTGTTACAATTTCTTTTTCTTCTTTCAAAACATTTATCAATATCGTAACTTAACTGTGCTGTAAGTCAGCTGTTCCACTTCCCTCCTACCCGAATCACTGGCACAGTAAGGCCTAACACCACAGACAGTCATGTCAGTAGAGCAACCCAACCCAAATATGAATCACGTGGTTGTTTCTGTTGTTTTTATTGTTCTTTTTTAAGGTGGAAGTCAGGTTGACAGGAACTCGAACCCATCCGCTCCTTCATTACCATTCTAAGTCTTGTCTGCTGAGTCTTGTTGGTGAGAAACGTGGTGCCTCCTATCATGTTTATGGTAATCCTCAGCTTCTCTTTGCTGGGAGCTGTCATGCTGCATTGGCAATATTAGCCACCCACTGCTGTCCTCCTTAATAAGCAGCAACTGAAAATCAATTCTTCAAGAAGGCAAACTGAAACTGCAGTCCGACACGCAGAGCTAACAGGTAGTAGAGTAAATGTGGGGCTTCTCTGTTTAGCGGAGCTGCGCCATGAGCGCTCTTTAAAAGGAGATCATGGGCTAGAGAATAAACACCTGACCACTCGACTCAGTAAAAGACATCTCTAGAAATGAGCGCAGACCATTCAGTGAGCAGTGATGCCTTCCATGAGTGTTAGTGCCAGCTGCACTACATTCACACAGACCGTTATGACGACTGCCCTTAACACCACGTCACCGTCACCAAAGACTGCAGTGGTGTTGTACCAGACTGTCATGGAGTGACTCAGAATGGCAGCGGGTCATCTTCAGTGACACTTTTGACCAACAAATCCGAGGCACAGTGGGCAGCGCCAAGATGAACTGTTTGTTGTCATGCATCACACGTCCAGGAACTGTCTGGACGTGTGACCCATGACAGGAACTGTGTGAGGATGTTCAAGCTGCATGGGATGGATTATCACAGGACTCCATTAGGAACCTCTACAGCTCCATACCGAGACGTCTGGCGTGTTGGGTTAGCGAACACGGCGGCCCGACACCATACTGAGAGACAGACTTCTGTATGTGTAGCTCAATAAATATTGATCATATCAGTCTAAATTTATCACCAGTTATTGATCCTGGTCATCTTTATGTTCCTTCCCAACACACCTGCACTCCCACACCTCCTTCTGGGTATTCTTTTGATGATGAGTGTGTATGTAATATATAGCGTTTCAATCCAGAGTAAGCTGTATGTATTGGAATCCCCTCTGTATGCTACTTCTACTCTGACTTACAGCTCGAGTCTTTTAGGTTTCGATTTAGAGAAGATGGGGCTTGATGTTGATGGGGGTCAAAACTAACCTCCCTCCCCGGTGCGGCCCGTGGTCCACCCTGAAGTGGTGCTACCCGCCATGTTAACGGTGAGCACTCTGAAGCGGTAGACGGTGTACGGCTCCAGGTCAGACAGCACCACATGGTTCTCGGGCGGTGTCAGAGCGTTCTCATTGGCTGAGCCCATGGGCTGCTGTGGGTTCAGCCACCCACTGCTGAGGAAGACCCTGGTCTCTGAGCCGGGACTGGTCACGTTTTCCAGCGACTCGTTGAGCGCTTGCATAAAGAGCTCATACCTGATGATAATACCTGGGAAGGGAAAACAGGAGGACAATAAAAGTCAACAAAGTTGTTAACCACTTCATATTCACTTCCCAGCCCTGATTTTCTCACAACAGCTGAAATACGGAGCTTTAGAAGCCGCTCTACATCAGCATAAAAGGCAAAGTGAATTCTATCCCATCTGCATAGGGCAGCATATATAAGCATATGTATATAATAACAACAAAACAATTTCCATAATCTTCCCGATACGCCCTAGCAGGAGACGGAGGATATTGAGATGTAAGGCCAGCCACTGACAACACGCAATTACAGCTGCAGCCCAAAACGACGGAGGAAAGGGAGGGAAAAAAAGGCGAGAAATGGAGAAATCAGATAGACACAATTAAACGGAGAAGAGATTCGCTGGCAGAATCCTCTGAGGGTACTTTATAATGGCCCATGTTAATGAGCTAATTTGTGAGAAAGCATGATAACTGGCATTAAAAGTCATTGATATACAGGAGGCTATTTTGCGGCACTTTCAATGGCGCAAGGCACAATGCATAATTGTATGCGGCAATCAAATGCCTTAAAATGTGAATGCCTTTCTGTGATGCGCGGGGGCCATCGGTTTATACCGCAAAATGGAGAACGGGCTGAGCCTTAATCAAGCCTCTTGGTTGTAGATTAAAGTTCACCAGGAATTAATTTTCAGTCAGGCAGAGATCAAATAGCATTTCTGTAATGGTATTTCTCATTATTGTAATGATGAGGCTGAAGACTGAGGAAAGAGCACGAGCAAGGAGAAGCTCTTCTTTCTGCTCTACTGTAGAACATGCTTTGTCATGAAGCACAGCGGCCAGCTCGTTAGAACAATCTGGAAGGATTGGGGACTGCATCGTGCATTCATTAGGATCATAAAGGAGACTTCTATGCACAATGTGATCTACTTCATCAGTTCCATCTCTGGCTAAATGCTCGGAAGTGCCATCAAGCCCTACGTACATTCCTCTACATTCAGAACGCAACTTCACCAGTCACGTTTTTGAATCTCTGAAGTGAGTCCAAGTCCAGACTTTGAGGTGTGTGTCTAAATCTGGTCTAGAGTGTTTGAGGTGCAAGTCTGTGTCAGGTCTGGTGTATCTAAGGTCGTGACTCAAGGTCAAATGTCAAGTCTTTGAGAAGCTTTTGAGATGCAAGGCAGAGCCAAGACTTGAGTCTTAGAGGTAGCAATCCGAGTCAGGACTAGAGTCTCTTTGGGGTAAGTCTGAATCAAATCTTTGAGGTGTAGGTCAAGGATTCTCAGGTCAAGGTGCGAGTTTAAGTCAGGTCTCAAGCCTTAATGGTTTGCGTCCGAGGAATAAGCCAGAGTTAAGTTATGGGTCTTGGATCGAGTTGTGGATCCAAGTCAAGGTTGGAATAACTGAGGTCCAAGTCCATGTCAAATCCAATCTCTTTGAGGTGTGTCCAAATCAGATCTAGAGTGTTTAAGGTGCTACACAGAGCCAAGACTATAGTAACAGAGGTCACAACTTAGGTTGTCAAGTCTTAGAGAAGCAAGACTAAGTCAAGTCTAGAGTCTTAGAGGTGCCAATCCCAGTCAAGAATTCTCATATCAAAGGGCGGGTTTAAGTCAAGCCTCAGGTATTTAAGGTCTGAGTCCAAGACAAGTCGTTGTGTTTGAAGTGAGTCAGAGTCAGGTCTCGAGTTCTGTACTGGAGTAAGGGAGCTGTGACTGGAATAACCTGAAGATCCAGGTCCAAGTCAAGTCTCTGAGGCACGAGTTTAAATCTCAAGACTTTAAGGTATGTGTCCAAGACAAGTCCTTGAGGTGTGTCCAAATCAGATCTAGAGTGTTTAAGGTGCATCTATAGTAACAGAAGTCACGACTTAAGTTGTCAAGTCTTAGAGAATCAAGACTAAGTCAAGTCTTGAGTCTTAGAGGTGCCAGTCCCAGTCAAGGGGCCTCAGGTTTTTAAGTCAACCCTCAGGTATTTAAGGTCTGAGTCCAAGACAAGTCGTTGTGTTTGAAGTGCAAGTAAAGTCTTGTGTGTTTGAAGTCAGAGTCAGGTCTCGAGTTCTGTACTGGAGTGAGGGAGTTGTGACTGGAATAACCTGAAGATCCAGGTCCAAGTCAGGTCTCTAAGGCACGAGTTTAAATCTCAAGACTTTAAGGTCTGAGTCCAAGACAAGTCTTTGAGGTGTGTCCAAATCAGATCTAGAGTGTTAAAGGTGCAACACAGAGAAAAGACTTGAGCCTTCAAGGTGCAAGTCTAGAGTAACAGAGGTCATGACTTAAGTTGTCAAGTCTTAGACTCAAGACTAAGTCAAGTCTGCCTTAGAGGTGCCAATCCCAGTCAAGAATTCTCAAGTTAAGGGGCGGGTTTAAGTCAAGCCTCAAGTATTTAAGGTCTGAGTCCAAGACAAGTCCTTGTGTTTGAAGTCTAAGTGAAGTTTCATGTGTTTGAAGTGTGAGTCAGAGTCAGGTCTCTAGTTCTGTACTGGAGTGAGGGAGTTGTGACTGGACTAACCTGCAGATCCAGGTCCAAGTCAAGTCTCTGAGGCACGAGTTTAAATCAAGTCTCAAGACTTTAAGGTCTTTGTCAAAATCAAGTCATAAGTCTTCAATGTGCTTGTCAGAGTCTAGCCTTGAGTCTGAGGAGCACAGAAGTCCCATGACCCCTAACCCTTGTTTACCATTTGGTCGAGCCGGTGGCTCCCAGTCCACCTGCAGCTGTGTGGAGCCGAGGGTGGTCACATGTGGTGCAGGCTGCTGCTGGGGTGAGATCTGTGCCGTGAGTAGAGTGACATTATCGCTGCGGGAGCATCCTCCATTGGTGCAGGCTTGCAGGTTGAAGGTGTAGCGAGTGAATGGCTTCAGCCCCTCCACTGTGACCTCTGACCTCAAACCCTCATAGTGGACATGCTCCTCTGTGGTTTGCTCCTCCACAGATGTCAGGGTGAAGAGCTCTACGGGGCCAGAGGTGTTCAGCGGCTCTGTCCAGTTGAAGGAGGCACTGGTGGGTCCGGTGCGGCCCACCAGGCCCAGCTTGAGCTCCTCGGAGTCGGGCACGGAGGCGAGAGTGCGCAGGCTGATGCTGGAGCTGCTGGTGTTGCCATGGACGTTGCTGGTGATGAGCTGGTAGGTGTAGAGTGTG
>JAMWET010001201.1:15000-25000 GCA_024036415.1 Prochilodus magdalenae | reverse complement strand
CACTGCGGTCTTTGGTGACGGTGACGTGGTGTTAAGGGCTGTTGTGGTAACGGTCTGTGTGCATGTAGTCCTGCGTGGTGCAGCCGTCTGCCAATAGTGGGTCTGCCAGGATGACTCACGGAGGGCATCACGCTCATGGCTGTTGGGTCAGTCCAGTACAGCGATAAGGCCTGTCTTTGCTTACGTCCCACATGTGGCCTATATGGTAGGGTATACATGTTGGGATGTTCACCGACCACAGCGTCAGACCAGAGGTCACGCATTCAGAGAAGTCAAAGGCCTCAGGCGGTAAAGCTCATGTGACAACAGTTACAATTTTGTGGCCACACTAAAAAGTATCCAGCCCTGAACTGGGGTGAGGGCAGAGAGTTGCTGTTGGTTGTAGGGGGTGAGTTTTGACTTGGTGTGCCCGTAACAGTGTTGAGCCCAAACCTATGCCCATGTCACAAAGTATGACAGAGTTACGGGAACACACACCGCCAGTTTGGCTATCAAGACATGACTGTAAAAATGAACGATTTGCCACAACCAGCTGACCTGTCGTTTCCCATGTGGTTACCCCAAGCAGCCGAGCCTGGTCTACCAGCGTGCGGTTCCAAATACAGTGACCCTAAAGTGCATCAACACAGGCCTGGAGCAGCTGCAGAAAATGGATTCGGCCGTCTAAAAGTTTGCAGGGGAAGAAGTGCAAACCTGACTGAGCGGCGCGCGGAATAAACAGGTAAATTACATTCCGCAGTTTGTGAGCCGAAATGGATATCGGCCCCTCCTCTGGAAAATAAAACCGCGCTCTTCCCTCCAAGGTTAAACGATTAACCACGCGCCACGTTCTGTGTAGCCAGGGCTTATGTCATCTGCCGTGATGGGAAATATTCCATAACCATATTGTGGCCTTTTAACTACCCCCACCCATTAGACAGGCCACATCGGACGGAGCAATATAATACTAGCAAAATAAGATGCATAGCCTTATTGATTTCGGGGGAGTTGGGGTAAATGAGTTTGTAATATTTATATAAGGAAATCTTTATTGTGTGGAATCTCCTGATGCTGTTCAAGCTTCCCCCGTAATCGCTTTAAATAGTTCATTTTTCATCCTTACTGGCAAATGAGTGCGGGCCGGACGGAGTGTGCGCACGGCGATCCGTCATGACACGTATGGATTAACAATTTGTGATGTCCGGTAGGCCTTTTTGTTGATGCACTGGAACAAAACACACACGGATCTCGCTAGCTGGCGATTAATATTCCACCTACCTGCTGCGCTTCCGAACATCCCGCTTTTTTATTCTGGAAAGCGTTTAAAAGGCAAATGATGGTTAATGTGAGAGCTGCTTATGTCGGCTCCTACTGTTTTCTCTGCTTTGCTCAGCATGGCTAGCCGTTAAATATCTCCTTGGAGCTTTCCGGAAGGTCATTCAATGAGACTCCTGTCCAGACGCGTTCCCCGGCACACAGAAGTCTCCGAAAGCCAGGAATATCAAAGAAAAGCTGCGGAATATAACTCCTGACATGAAAAATGATTTTCCTATCCACTGGCTCCCGAGAATGCCAAGGTTTGCGTCTTTATCGTAGGCCATATGCTCAGGCTGGTGAGTTGCTGGGGTGTATATCGTTAAGGACGGCTAATGCATGATGTATTTACCGCCTAACTGATGTATCCGACAAATCAAGTGCGCTGAGAGCATTAAAACGCGTGCTCATTTAGAGGCAGGTTACTTTAATGGCTAATCTGACCTTTCGCGAACACAGCCTGGACCTGCGGGCCATCGAGCTGCTAACTGGCTCAAATCACCATAAAACTGTAAGTGGATAGGCATGGTCTTCTACATAAGCCTCATCACCAATGCTCAGGCTCTGTTCAGGGGGAAGGGGAGGTCTGGGAAGTCCTGCCATCTTTGCCCATGTTTCGGAATCCAAGAGTTTGTCACCGGGGCCCGTCCAATGCAGTGATAACATCAGCCGATATTGGCCCTCTGGATTCATTAGTATGGGCAGAAATCCAGCCAATTAAACAACAACATTTGGTGGCTTGTTAAAAAAATAAACACCTTTAAGGAGAGAAGAAAGTTCCCTTCGTACTGGTTGGACTCTGGTTGGAATCTGAAACACCCGCAGGGATAAAACAACCAAAACACTTACAGTGGAGGAAGTGATTCTGCAGAGCGATTCGTATCTGTGTACATGTATACCCCTCACTTCATTGCTCCTTCCAAAACTCCATCCCCTAAATTCATCAATGCACATAGTCAAGGCAAATGTACTGAAGCCAAAGAAAAACAGGCCACATGGCAAGTTATAAATATGAGATAGTAAGTCATAATTATGAGATAGTAAGTCAATTATGAGATAGTAAGTCAATTATAAGACAGTAAGACATAACTATGAGATAGTAAGTCATAATTATGAGATAGCAAGTCAATTATAAGACAGTAAGACATAACTATGAGATAGTAAGTCATAATTATGAGATAGTAAGTCATAATTATGAGATAGTAAGTCATGATAATGAAATAGTAAGTCAATTATACGACAGTAAGACATAACTATGAGATAGTAAGTCATAATTATGAGATAGTAAGTCATAATTATGAGATAGTAAGTCAATTATAAGACAGTAAGACATAACTATGAGATAGTAAGTCATAATTATGAGGTAGCAAGTCAATTATAAGACAGTAAGACATAACTATGAGATAGTAAGTCAATTATGAGATAGTAAGTCATAATTATGAGATAGTAAGTCATAGTTATGAGATAGTAAGTCATGATAATGAAATAGTAAGTCAATTATAAGACTGTATGTCATGATTATGAGATAGTAAGTCATTTATAAGATAGTAATTCATAATTATGAGATAATGTATGGTCAGCAAAAATTATCTTCCATACAAATGACACTGGGCCAGTAAACTTGTTTCTTCAGGTCTTCGCAAACGTTAAAAGCACTGACGCAATGAAATTTCGGCCAGCTAAACTCATATGCTATTTAGCTTGGACAAGATACATGTACTTTAGGGGCTAAAATATATTTCCTATTCATAATCTTATTAAGATCACCTTGGTGTGCTCACAAGACCATGGTATATCTACATATCAGTACTTACTTTGGCCGTGCACATTTCACATCATGTCTAAGAGCAGCTCTGAAGAGTCTAGCACTGGCTTGCCAAAATAACCCAGAGGAACCGGTTTAAAACAGGAGAGCCTGAAGTTCACAGTTGAGAACTATACACAGTGGACATCCAATGATCATATTAGTCCCTATAGTAATATATAGTCATATGCAACATGCATAAAACCACATTCGGCTGAATTTCTAAATGAAAGCATGTTCTTAGTTCTGCTAATCTTGGCTAATTTCTATTACAAAAAATTACCATAAAATATAAAATGAGTCATAACCTGTCATAACAGGTTATACAAGAGTCATAACCTGCACTAACCACATTTCAGGTCCTTAGTTCATTACATACATCAAATAAACATTCAAATGTGCAGAAGTGTGAGGATAAATCAGCTCAATCAGCAAAGCATGTCATTTGACCAGGGGTGCCCAAACCTATGCATATGATTAATATTACACTATATGCACTATATCACAGGAGTGTAGCACTAACCTGCCAGTGACTGGGTTAAAGCCATAGTAGAGATCCCGGCACTGGTCACACCTGCGGCCGGCTAACGATGAGTGAGAGCATGTGCACTGCCCTGTGTCTGCAGCACACACCTGCCCCACCGCTCCCACCGGGTGACAGTCACAGGGCTCACACTCACCGTGACCTCCCTCTGAACGGAAGTAACCTGTGACAAAGGCACAATTAGAAGCAGGAGTTACAGGGATACCACGGGGACACTTTCAGTAGCACACATAGGAGACACTGCTGTGGACAAACACCACGCCAGCATGGCATCACGTCCACCGGACACACCTCACAAGTCTCTTTGCTACATTAGCATTGTCTCCTTAATAAAACCCGGCGCATCCTTTTCCCCTTCCATGAGGAGAAGTAAAGAGTGGAATCTCAAGGACATCATTCAGACTGGGAGGGGCACGGAGTTTGAGATGTTTCAATCACGCCCCCCTCCACCCCCACCCTCAACCCACCCGCCACCCTCCTCGGGTGAAATACGACCGAAGGGGGTCATGCGACGCCGAGCCGGGGAGGGGGAGGGACCCTGCCGAAACAGTCATCAGCCTTCCCAGATGGATCTCCCTCTCTCTCCCTGCGCTTTCAATTTTCTCCTGCCAGCACCACTCTCCGTGCACATGCTTTATGTGCCGGCCCGGACCGCGAGGCTCAGCGGCGAGCTGGGTACACCCCACACTATTTCATCAGGTGGTGTGGGCGGGGAGCGAGCAGCCGTACATACCCGTCTGGTTACTACGCTGGGGTTCCACATGTACATGTGGCGCTGTGGTAGCTTGATGCCTTTGGCCCGCTGCTGGGTGCTGGGGCTTGTGTTACTCTGTTCACATAAATGGCACAACTGACCTATCCGTGCTCCACCCACTACAGTGTCCTTCTGAGCAGCGGATTTACAAAATCCCGTCCAGGTTAGAGGTAAATTCCAGCAGACAAGTCAGTTGGGTCAACAGGGCATGATGCTCATTCCAGTAAAGTTTCACACTTGGTCGTGCATGTGACGTAAGCGTACACCACCCTTATCGCTGTACCTGACTGACTGTATAAGGTGGTCCTGTTGCGCTTGCCTTCCATTCTCATTGGTTGGCAGCATCCTTGCAAGCATAGTATCCCTTAGAGAGAGTTCAAAAACAATTCCAGCAGTTGGAAGAGTTGGAGAGGGGTCACATCGTCACGCGGATACAGGTCACGTAGGACACTACCATAGCACACTGTTGGCTGCTGTGGATAAGGTACACATCTGGGATGATCTGGGAGACCTACATTAACCAGAAAGAGGGAACACCAACAGATCTGACATGCGCAGGGTAACCATCAGCCAGATATCCAGCCAGCAGCGGTGTCCTCCATGAGTGATTGGCAGACGGCTGCACCACGCAGGACTACATGCACACAGACCGTTACCACGACTGTCCTTAACACCACGTCACCGTCACCAAAGACTGCAGTGGTGTCGTACCAGACTGTCATGGAGTGACTCAGAATGGCAGCGGGTCATCTTCAGTGACGAGTCCCGCTTTAGTCTTGGTGGAGACGCCCAACCAATCCGTGTGTGGAGGTACCGTGGTCAGCACCAAGATGAATGGTTTGTTGTCATGCCTCACACATCCAAAGGGCCTGTTGTAACTTCACCTCCACCCCTACCACACCTGCTCAACAGCTCTGAACAGTCAGCTCACCACCCCACTCTTCTTGGACTGTTCCTTTGGACTGGAGTGGCCAAATCACATGACTTTGGGGTACAGAGCTGAAACCTGCATGCTACTGGTTACAAGCTACAACCTGACTGACTTCAGGCTGTTCTGTATCAAAAATGATCAAATACAAACATAACCTGCTTATTATTCTTACCAACATTGTGCTATTTCCACCCAACCATGCAACTACCAGCTATGAGCAAATGCTTCTGTGGGTGGAGCATGGACAGGTCAGTTGAGTTGCATGGCTTGTATGCGATGGCCATTTCTATTTTGAACACAATCTCGGAAAATTAGGACGTTGGAATGTTTAGTGGGACTTTTCATGAGCCGTACAAACTGCTGGAGATAAATGCGTGAGCACTGAGAACGGGAGCGCTGTACGTGGAACGTGCTCGGTTGGTTTTACAGTAAACAGCGAGGGTTTCAGGATGGTTAATCTCCATTATGAAAACAATGGAGCCAGCTGCTACAGCTGGCTACAGAGAGGCCGGCCGCCTTAGCCGCTGGCAATACACCTTTACTACAGCAGGCGACCCACCCAACCATGCTGATGTCCAAACCTGCCAACCCCTGGAGATCACTGCTCATTCTTAATGGCAGCAGGGGCTTTTAAAGGCGACTGGTGAGGTTGGCTCTGTGAGGACAGACCTATTAGCTGTGCTCACAGTACACTATAGACTTAAAGCATAAACTACTCTCGAGGACAACACACAAGAAAGATATGCCACATTTATGAGCAGCAAAACGATTAGTTAGGAGAAAGAAAAAAGACAGTGTGAGACAAAAATAACAACCCAGGTAACAGCTAACACAATGGCTTTGTGTTCTGGCAAACAATGGCAGAAATGAATTCACTGGCGTGACCAACATCTCCTAAAGTAATGAGTATGCAAACGCAAACACATACTCACACTCCACGTTCTCCACGTTTGTACCGAAGCATGAAGGCTATGGGGCCCAGATAGCAAATGGTCCCTTCCTATTGGATTTCATATATTACTGGCAATGTGAGCATTTTTAATCAGGCATTGGTTTAAGCAGCATTCCTCAATAGCGATTAAGGACGAACATGATTGTAAGAAATTATGGCACTATGTTTGGTGAAATGCCAATAGGGTCATCCATTGGAACGGCCAATGAAGTTTGAAAATGTGTAACTGTTATGACTGTATCAGTCTAAACACACTCATCGTCAAAAATCGCTAGCTACACCCAGAAGGAATCAACTTGCAGGAGTGAAACCTGGTGGGTAGTTTGACATTGGTTGTGAGACATGCGAATGAGTTTCATGCTCGGCCGAGCCTTATCCCTGTACCATGAGTAATCCTGGGTCAGCACCATCTTGATGCAGACCATTACAACACCTGTCCTTAACACCACGTCACCGTCACCAAAGACTGCAGTGGTGTCGTACCAGACTGTCATGGAGTGACTCAGAATGGCAGCGGGTCATCTTCAGTGACGAGTCCCGCTTTGGTCTTGGTGGAGACGCCCAACGAATCCGTGTGTGGAGGCACCGTGGTCAGCACCAAGATCAACGGTTTGTTGTCACGCATCACATGACTAGAAGGCCTGGTGTCCCTCCACCTCCACCCCTACCGCACCATCTGCAGGAACTGTGTGAGGATGTTCAAGCTGCATGGGATGGATTATCACAGGACTCCATTAGGAACCTCTACAGCTCCATACCGAGACGTCTGGCGTGTTGGGTTAGCGAACATGGCAGCCCGACGCCATACTGAGAGACAGACTTCTGTATGTGTAGCTCAATAAATATTGATCATATCAGTCTAAATTTATCATCAGTTATTGATCCTTGTCACCTTTAACTCCACACTTCCTTCAGGGTGCAACTTTTTTTTTTGACCATGAGACACTATTTTAATGCTGGTGGATTGTGTTTGTTTCAACACAAATGCTACATATATAGTATATATGTATATAAATATGTATATATATGCATATGTATATGTGTAATATATGTATGGTAATAATGTCTTTGGAATTTATCAGTATGTTCCTCTTATGAATAACTGCTCAACCGTGAGGATTCCAATAAAGCAGAAACACTCACCTGGCTTACAGGTGCCACAGTCTTGTCCGTGACGGGTGGGCAGGCACACACACTGCCCGCTGTC
The DNA here is from genome assembly GCA_024036415.1 of Prochilodus magdalenae. Classification (NCBI taxonomy): domain Eukaryota; kingdom Metazoa; phylum Chordata; class Actinopteri; order Characiformes; family Prochilodontidae; genus Prochilodus; species Prochilodus magdalenae. Next base: position 17,515 of record JAMWET010001201.1, on the reverse strand, counting down.
AGGGTCACACACTGTTCTGGCCACAGTGCCCAGAAGGTCGCAGCTGCATGGCTGGCACCCATGCGAAGAATTAGCGGCTCCTAGCCAGTACATATGAGGGGAACAGCGGTTACAGCGACGGCCTTCCGTACCGCTTTTGCACCGACACTGCCCCGTCAGCTTATCACACATGAACGACTCCTCCAGCGTGCCTCTGGGCTCACACTGGCACGGCAAGCAGCCCAGGGAGCCGCCTTCACCCAGGCTATGGAAGCCATCGCGGCATGAGTCGCAGCGTCGGCCTTCTACCTGCGGCCTGCACGCGCACTGACCTGTCAAATGGTCACAGGTGGATCCCGGAACCGAGCCAGCAGGGCTGCAGTCGCAAGGCAGGCAGAGCCCACCGGTCTTTAAGCCGTAAGTGCCCGGGGCACAAGTGTTGCACAAGAGGCCCTGGACGCCGTCCCTGCACTCACACTGACCAGTGAAAGGGTTGCAGAACTGGTGGAGTGAACCGTCTGGGCTGCAGCCACAGGGTTCGCAGCCGTCTGGGTTTGTGCTATTGAGGAACTTGAAGCCGTATTCGCAGCGGTCACAGGAAAGGCCTGCAAACAGAAAAGGAGGGGTCATTTTTAATAAGCATATTCAGTGGTAGTTTGGTTGACTAGTTCAGTTGACCTGGACTTCCCCTGACCAGTGCATTTTGGTGTGTTCCTTCCCCCACTTCCTTGCCGTGCATATGCCTCTGTATGTGCTAATCTAAGTACTATGCAAAAGAGACCAGTTTGGAATAATTTCACTGCCAATCAAAATGGACATTAAGCACAAGCTATTCATTCTTCTTTAGGAGTTTACGAGTTCTCACAGGTGTTTTGGTCCATCCTTCAACACTGTGGGTCTGAAAGGAGGTGTAGCTGTCATGCATTCATCAAAGAAAAACATTCCTTTGAAAATTCACCCCAAAAGAATGGAAGCCATATTGAAGGTAATGTTGAACACACTGAAAGAGAAGACACCAAACTGAAAACTAAATTAACCAAGGGTGGTCTCTGACTTTTGCAATACTGCATTAACATCACTGTCTAATGAAAAACATGCATCCCCAAAACACGTGTCCCCATTGGGCCAACACGAATGACCCAAACTGCTTAGCAAAGAGTCTGGTTCCACTGACAGCAACAATTATTAATTATTCGCTAACCACACTAAACAGCATACGGAACAGTAGCCAGTCTTGGAAAAGTGGATATTCGGGAATGTTTTATGTGCATTAAAAACTCAGGTTTAAAAACAGCTCCTATTCTAAATGTAACTATCTATGTAACTAAGGAATCCACATAAGAGCTCGATCCAAAGCCATCGTTAAATCCCTGACATACATATGTCTGACTGCAATCATCATCAACTGAACATGTCCATTCACGGATAGTTAATTAGTTAGCATTAGCTCAGGAGCTAGGCATATCCCTACCCTATCCCCAAATTAACATTACCCAACACTACCCTAACCCTACTTTACCCTAAACATAACCTTACAGTACTCTAACCCTAACCTAACCCTACTCTACTCTACTCTACCCTTCCCTAAACAAAACTCTACCCTACAGTACTATACTCTACCCCAACCCTAGCCTAAACATAACCTTACAGTACTCTAACCCTAACCCTAACCTAACCCTACTCTACTCTACCCTAACCCTACTCTAAACTACTCTTCCCTAAACAAACTCTACCCTACAGTACTCTACTCTAACCCTAATCCACTCTAATCCTATTCTACTCTACCCTAACCTAACCCTATCCTACAGTACTTTAATCGTAACCCTAACCTAACCCTACTCTACCCTTCCCTAAACAAAACTCTACCCTAAAGTACTCTACTCTACACTACCCTAAACATAACCTTACAGTACTCTAACCCTAACCCTTAACTAACCCTACTCTACTCTAACCCTACTCTAATCTACCCTTCCCTAAACAAAACTCTAACCTACAGTACTTTACTCTAACCCTAATCCTATTCTACTCTACCCTAACCTAACCCTATCCTACAGTACTTTAACCGTAACCCTAACCTACCCTAATCCTTCTCTACCCTACCCTACACTACCCTAAACATAACCCTACCCTACAGTACTCTAACCCTAACCTACCCTAATCCTTCTCTACCCTACCCTACACTACCCTAAACATAACCCTACCCTACACTACTCTAACCCTAACCTAACCCTACTCTACCCTACCGTAACAATAACCCTACCCCAACCTAACATAACCCTATCCCATAACCCTGGAGTACAAAATGTGTCCTAAAATGTAAAATTTAATACAGTCAAACAATGTAGTCTTTACTTTAAAGGGTGCAGTTTTACAGTTTTAGACTACCTTGTGCCCTTCATCTTTAATCTTTCTGGTATTTTTGAGTGGCAGTGTTTACAGGAGGTGAGAGGCGGCAAAGAGCTAATGGCTAGTTAGTTATTGCTAGTTCTATAACATAGGCTTGTTGTGTCCTGGGTCTTTAGCACATAGCTACCTA
>JAMWET010001201.1:0-5000 GCA_024036415.1 Prochilodus magdalenae | reverse complement strand
TGGTGTTATGAGTGCAGTTGTCACAAACTCCGCCGCTGCCGCGGAAGTGATCGAGGGGGTGAGGATCCATGCTGGAGTTGTAGTGGCAGGAAGAGGCGTGGCCGTAGCATTGGCATGGCCGGCAGTTGTACGCTTGTACCTGATCACCTGCTCGGAACGGCTTGTCGTTGAAGAGCGGGGCACAACGTTCACACTGTTCGGAGAGGAAGAGCCAGATCAGAGATACATGCAGCAAACTAACAATAAAGCCTGTCACTATTAGTTACAGTAATAATGGAGTTTACACGCGGCTCCTCATAGCAAGTTCTTCTTATGTAAATCTTAAAGCTGTACTATAGAATAAAAGTGAAGACACCAAACTATAAACTAGCACTCATGGAATCATCCAGTCCACCTTAAAACCCTCCAGAATGGAATTATCCAGTCCACCTTAAAACCCTCCAGAATGGAATTATCCAGTCCACCTTAAAACCCTCCAGAATGGAATTATCCAGTCCACCTTAAAACCCTCCAGAATGGAATTATCCAGTCCACCTTAAAACCCTCCAGAGTGGAGCTGTACGGGAGGATGGAGCAGCTTCCTTACCCTGCAGTGGAGCTGATAGAACAAGGTTTATTACTAAGCAGGTTTGGAGCGATTCTATTGGTCGGTCCATCATGAATATTCACTAACCTGAAAGGAGAGCTAGAGCTTTTACACTGTGCAGAAAAAGAGATCAAAGTTTTTACACCACTAAATATATATTAGAGGTGGAGATATGGAGGAGTACCATACTGTGTACATCAGGAGTAGATGTGGAGTATCAGGATATGGACTGGGTCAGACTCTCAGCAGGTGGAGCTGTTCAGTGTACGACTGTAGAGTCTATAAGATCACCAACACCATCCAGTTAGAGGGGTGTACCTAAACTTTTGGTAGTGTAGGACAATACGTTGCAGCTTATGTTGGACCAAAGTGAGCACCAATAAACCTGCAGGTGCTTTATGTAAGAAAAACAAAGTAAAAAAAAAGACTGGCATGGAAGCCTACCTGCTAATGTAACCTGGGGTCAAGTCTACATGTAGAACCGAGTTTGGCTTCTTGATTGGGTTTTCTGTTCCACATTAAATAGTTAGTTTTCTACAAGAAGGTAAAACCGTCCTGAATCTTTACTGAGCATGCAATCCAGAGGATGTGTGACATGATGGATAAGGATGGGACTACAGTGACTGCAAACCACTGGTTATAATGACATTACACAACCTCCTGGTGTAAACCTAATCCCATCCAACCAGACATGTATAAAGTACTAGAGACCCAGACTTGAGTAAAAGTACAAGTGCTCTATCAAAAAAGTGACTTGAGTAGAAGTAGAAGTGTTCTTTAAGCACCATACTTAAGTGGAAGTACTAAAGTATTCAACAATTTTTGTACTTAACTATTGCAAGTAGTGAAAGTAAAAGTAAAAGTATCGTGTTATGTAGTTATTTCAGAAAGCAGTCAAAACCGCTTTGAATTTCCATTTGTTTATATTGTGTATTTCACAATGCTTAAGGGACCTCTCACAATACGCCCTCTTACAATGACTACAATGACAGAATTCGACAAGACAGAGTACAGGTAAATGGCAGTCATAAAACAAACCCACAAGAAAGGCCTGAAAACAGAACAGGACAAGCAAAACATGTCACATACAAGTGCTTTGTATGTAAAAGCAAGTGAGGAGAGAGTTAAACAAAAAACCGAATCAAAGTATCGTTCTCTCACCTTTTAAATCATTTCCTCCTTTCTCTTCACGTGCTTGTGTTTTGTGTCTCCCATACTTAATCCCTCTTACAATGGTTTGACATAAAGGCATGTCCATTTTTTGGGAACGTTTTTCTTCTGTAGACATTTTTCTTTTACATTCTCGACCTTGTTTAGGACAACCTAAAACGATATCAGGCAAGTAGGCCACCATTCAGGGTATTACTTATGTAAAAATAAATGTGACTAGAGCCACCACTGAGCTCTTAACACAGTGTAAACAAGCATCTCCCCTTCCCCTTTAAAAGCATTCCCTCACTTCCGCTTCCCTAGGCTTGTTGCGCCGTCGTTAAAATGGTATTGCATAAAGCTGTCATTTTAGGCAAGAGTTCGAACTCTTTCAATTCTCCTCAAAAGTTAGTTGGTTTTCAAAAGTTGACTGCATGCAATAGTTCTCGCTCGTTTTAGGGCTAATTTTAGACTAATTTCCTTGCGACACCTCCCCCCCTAATAAAAAGACTCTCGCAGGCTCCATGATGATGCTGAAAATGAAATGGTAGGGCCAGGCACGGTCTCCTCCCTCACACTCCCTCACTACCCAGTCCCGATCACTGGAAGTTGAAAGGTGGTGGAAGATGGTGTATTCTTGTGGTGGTTCTTCCATCTCCCCCCCCCCCCCCCCCAAAAAACACCCACCCTAGCATTAGTGTTCTCAAAGAAGCAGCCCCCTAGCAGGTGAACGGAAGAACATGCCCCCCATGAGTGCTGATGCGGGACAACAGCACTTGAACACGTGTTCTGATCAATGGTTGAGGCGGCGGCTTCCTCAAACCCGGGACACAGTGGCCAGCTACCACTCTGGGCCGGTTTGAATGGATGTGGGTTTTGAAATGATTCGTATTCCCATTGTATAATCTGTAACGATGCAGCCACAATAAAAAATGTAACACGGAGGTAAAAGTATAAACACTCATCCCAAAAATATGTAGTGAAGGAAAGGGAAGTCAGGAGAAGTAGGAGAAAAAAATAATACTCCAGTAGAGTACAGATACAGCATTTTAGTACTTAAGTACAGTAGTGAAGTAGTTCTACTTCGTTACTATACATCTCTGCATCCAACTAAACCCAGTACCAAACACTGCTAGTAATAGATTACTGCACCTCCACATATAATATAAGGGCAAACTTAAGTGAGACCAACTTTTACCCAGCGGGTTAGCATAGGCTCTAGTTTGCATGTGGTGGCTTTAGAGGTCTTGCTAAGCTGTAAGGCAAAGCTTTCACGCACAGCAGTAAAGGTGAAAAAACTATTACCATTACACTGAAAAGATGGAGGACAAAAATTCCATGTGCCCTCAGGAAAACACCTCACACGATACAGGAACAGATAGAGGGGACACACAGAGGACACCAAGCAGAAAACAGTAACGCACTACAAAACAACAGAACCACAATGCCAGACCAACCAGAGGGCCGAACAAGGGAGACCTGGGGCCAGGAGGGACAAGGGGCGTGGCATAGGGTATACTAAACAGGAAACACACTAGCACTAGCAGAACCACAACGCCAGACCAAGACAGAGACCCAACCAGCAGCAGGATGCTCTCTATAAGCACAGAACAGCGACGAGGGGGGGGGGGGCACCCCCCCCCACCCCACACCTGGAACGGAGGGGCAGGAAAAACTGGCAACTATGTAAGGGGCGTAACAGAGGCCGGAGACAGGGAGGAGCCAGACAGGGGCATGAGCAAAGGTAAACACAGACAAACAGGCAGGGAGGGAATCAGGGCAAGGCATGACACCTACACAGGTGTGTTCATTACGGTCGTCCTGTAAACAGACCTCAAAACGTGCATTAGGCAAAGCGCCAACTGATCTCCTTCCATTCCTAGAATACACACCACCAATCAGCAAATTAATAAAGATGACTTTCAACAACACAGCTACTCAACTAATACTCATGTCAACATTTAATGACCTAAAAACGGAGGGGCCAATGGGGGTCTTCAGTCTGTACTGGCAGCGACTTCAGTTTTTTGTGTGGGAGTAGTCATCTCGCTAATAGACAGACGAGCGCGAACATGAAAATTTGAATGATTTAACAATCGGAATCTTATAAAGTGGGGATCCCTCAGTTAACGGCTGCGAAGCTGAGGTCGGATGATCCCCATCTTCCCCCAATTCTTGCACGCCGCTGCTGTCAGCGCGTCCTGTTGTTTGGAGCAGCCGTAGTGAGCCTAGGGCCCGGTGGGGATGTGGTAATTCCGGCCGGACGACAGAAAGCGAGAGGAGTCCCGACATGCAGACCATGCCACGAGCCTCATGCAGCTCTTTCTACACAGCATCAGCCGGGCAGGTGGGCAGACACTGTGGGGATTTAGGTATTCATACGAAGCTGAACACCGCAGTAGACACTCATCAGTTAGAACATTACAGCCACCTCAGTATAGCTACACTCCTTATCCATCTCATCAGCTCCACTGACCATACAGGACACTCTGTAGGTGTACAGGTCCAGACTGTAGTCCATCTGTTTCTCTGTGTACTGTATTACCCTGTTCTACCCTGTTCTTGGTCTTGGTGGAGACGACCAATGAATCAGTAATTAAAACGATATGGATAAGTTACATGGTACACGGCAAAGACAAAAAGAAAAAAAAAAAACAAAGGCACAATACGTTATCGCGCCATAGACCAGTAGAAACAGACTGTTGCCATGATGTGCAGAAGCAGTAAGTGTATGCTAACAGCAGTTAGCACATCCAGTAGATTGAGGTACAGCTTAGTGTTAGTGTAAATCCTGGAGAGTATATAATAGTGTACAGTGCAGGTACTGAGCACAGCAGCACAGTGTTCAGGTAAACAGCCACACAGGTTATAGCAGAGATGTCCAGTATATAGAATACATAGAAGTCTAGTTCAGGTATAGGTAAAGTCTAGAGGTATAAGTTAAGGGTTAGAGTCCACATCTAGAGATCCTAGTTAATGTCTAGTTCAAGTAAAGAGGGTTCTAATTGAGGTCTAGTTAAGGTATAGAGGTACAGTTAATGTCGAGTTCAGGTATAAAGAGGTTTAGTTAGAAGTTTAGTTTCAGAGAACAGAGGTGATAGTCGAAGAGGCCTTGTTCAAATACAAAGAGGTCACTCCCTAGTTAAGATCTAAGTTGATGTATACAGGCTTTAGGTAGTGTCTATCTTTCAGGTATACAGTACATGTTATAGGTAAGGTCCTAGTTCTCAGTTATATAGGTCTAATTAAGGTCTAGTAGGTTATA